>VZTV01013677.1:0-16517 GCA_013400875.1 Anhinga rufa | reverse complement strand
AGCTTCCTCTTGAGCTGCTCTTTCTGCTTGCCTTCTTAAAAGGTGTCATCCCATTCCAGGAATGCACAGGACAGCCTGAATCCCTCTACAGTTTTTAGTGAACGATTCCACACTACTTTTACTTCGTTGCTTTTGAAGAAATGGTTGGTTCCAAAAAGGCTTCTGGCTTTTACTGACTATATGCCCAGCTAATCCTTTCAGCTTGTTCTTCTGTTTTGCAGGTTTCTTTGCTTGTGCAGATTAGGGAATTTTAATCTGTCCTTTTATTGGTGGTTCCCTTACCACTTTAGGGAGACAGACTCTGAAAACAAATAGTAGCAGACTCTTTGGGTTGGCACAGAAGGGGGATAGTAGTCCGTACTTTACGGAATTGTTACGGTCATGCTGATGGACATGTTTAGCCAGCTGGCACTAATATAACAGATATAAAATCTTAAAGCAAATTTAAAGTTGATTACCTTTCCAAAGACTGCCAGTTATAATAATTTGGCAGCATAAAAGGTAATTTTGAAGCAGGAAAAGATCTAGCCCTGTAACTATATCTGGTTTAGGAACAGCAGAAGCTGGATGAACACATAACCTGTGTGGAAACAGACAATAGGAGAGCAAGAAAATCAAGCAACTTCTAGGACGCTGCCTGGCATCAGGGAGCTATAATGCAATAGGTGTGCAACCCTGAGCACCTCTTTTGTAACTTGCTTACTTTGGCACTCTCTTTTGAGGGTACTTGACTTTCAGTTAAATTGGAGAGAAATGCCAATTCAAATAGAAAAAGTTACAGCATTATATGCTGTTTTTCTAAGATAAAGTGGGATGAATTGAAAGAGTTTTCCAGGGTGGTAGTCCCTTTCATCAAAAGATTTCCAAATAATGTTTACAGATGGAGAAACTGAGACAAAGACAAGTTCAACAACTTGCCTGAAGTCACTCTGAGACAGTGAATTAATGGAACACGGGTATTCTTGCTTCCAGCTTCCTTTTGGTAATCACAAAGGTACTACACTTTCTAAAGTGAAAAAGATAAATTCACGGGGAGTTCTGTACAGTTTGACTAATGGGTCAAACAAGGAATGTACCTTTTTGAAGAAGCTGCCAAAAATCTTTCCATTCGCTGGTTAATTTTACACAGGAAATTTTGGTCAGCTAAATGCAGAGATAGCTTGTATTTGAGGTGAGGGGCTTTTCTGCAGAGAAGTCCTTCTCAGGGAACAATTATGTCTAAAATACAGAATTTAGTCAGCTGGAAAAGGGTTTGTGAGTGTACCTGTACTATCCTTTTACCTCTTCATAGAGCATGTCAGGCAGTAAGTCTGTTGCTCTGATGGCTAGAGAAAAGAGATTTCTTCTTACAGCACAGGAGAGCTGGAAAGTAGGGTTGTCGGCCATCTGATCAAGTTGTTTTTTCCTCTCATACTTTAGGTCACTGAAGTTTAGACAATAAAACTTCCTTTCTCCTCTAAACTCCATTTTGTTGCTTTGTGGAGGTTGACTGTAAGACTGTCTAATCCATCCTATAATATTCAGTGCCAATGATTGTTTGCACCTTTTGTACAACAGCTGTTCCAGTGCCTATCTTGACATCCCAAGCAGATTTTCATCCCTCTGAGGAGCACTATGTCAATATTAAAATGACTTTGATAATTAGAAATGTTCTTCCTTGGTCATCAGCTCTCATGGACTGTGCTGTTTGTGCTTTTTTTATAGCAAACAAACTCATTCTAGTAGAGGCCAAATTAACTGTCTTTGTGAAAGGTGCTCGAGCCTCTGGTGCCATGATGAGAGTCTCATGGCAGTTGTGCCTTGCATTAAATCTGGTTGTCTGAGAGCCTTTTTTCCTGTAGTAACAGGCATTGCTGCTTCTCTGTTGCTCTTGGACCCCTGTAAAAAGCGATGTTTCATTGCCAGTTCACGGTGCATAGATGTTTCGGTAGACTGTTTGGCGTGTGGTCAGTACCTGAGATTTGCAGGTCTCCTGCTTGAGCTGGAAAACATTGCTGAGAGCCTTATCATCTGATGGGGTTGTCATGTCTGATCAATATATCCTGACCCAGCTATGGGTAGTCTGTATGCCAACTCATGTTTCTTCATTTGAGCATGCAGAATGTGTGTGTGCTGTGTTGTTCCATCTATCACCTCATTGATCTTGTTAAGCGTTCATGCAGTTGCTAAAGACAGTCTTGCTGGGACAGGTTGTACAATACAGGCTTCCATGCCACTAGAGATCTATGAAGACCTTTGATTGTGCCAGTTGGCTACGACTTTATAGGATTGAGAAAGCCATGCTCTGATAATGAACTTTACATTGGTGTGCGGTCCATCAACGCTTAACAGAGTTGGGTGTTGGAAGAGTAACTGTGCAGATTAACATGTTCTGATTCTTTTCTTGCTTGTAGTAGTGCTTTATTTAAAGAGTATCAGTAATAAAAATCATGTAAACGTCCTCACTCTGTTAGTTATAGATCTAACATTGGAAACAAGTGTTCTTAAAGAATATATTCTACTTATGTACTGTCTACATCAACCAAATGTACTCTTTGTTGTATTTTGCACCTTTAGATAATAAACCCAAGCATAGTTTTTTTTTTTTTTAAAATCTTTTTGCTTCCAGGTATAATTGTGTTGTCTTTGAGTTCAGAAATTTGCATCAGCATTTCCCGCCGAAGGCGATAGTCCTGTTGGGATACAGTTTTTGCTTGTTGTGTGGTGAGCTGTTAGGCAGTTGCTATGCTCCTTTCTGAAGTTTTAGTGGTAGATTAAGTAACTTCTGTATAAATGCCCCTTGGAAAGTACTTCAGGTCTGTTTGTTTTGTTTAAGAAATTGTTCTTGACTATTGCTAAATTTAATTCCTAGCTTCAAAGAGTGTATCTTGTATCAAATTCTTGTTTAAAATAGAATAAATCCTGCCTGTCTTATGGTATTTATACACCAGGGCTCTGGTTTCTTAAGGAATGAAATGGGTGTATGAAGTCACCTGACAATCCACTTGCATCAAGTGAAAGCCAAATTTTTGGAAGTAGCTCAGCTGTTACCTCTGATATTAAGCCTACAGAGACTTCGGCCCTTAGCACCTAACGATATTTGGACTTCTCAAGTAAATAGTCTCTAAATTATTGAGATGCTTAAGAAGAACTAATCATCTATTAAAGTAGTTCTGGAAGAACACCTCAATTTTAGTCTGGACAGCAGTGTGTCGAGTATGCCCAGCCTGGCGCTGGGACAGGGTGCCTGCTTAGAAACCAGTCGCAGAGTGATTGCACAGAGCACTAAAAGAAATAAAGGATCCTTTTGAGCCTGTTTCGAATTTTAAAAAATTCCTTTCCAGTCCAACTGTTTGTGGTTAGGAGGTTACACTACAGAGCATTGATCTTGTGAAACTGTAAGTGCCGCTGTAATTTTATGCACAAATGTGTGCATCAAAGTACAAGTATGCTTTAGTGTCTGCAAGACTGATGCTTTCACTGCTGTGTCTGAGACTGGCCCAGCTGCATCAAAAAGGATTTCTCCTCTGCTGAACTGATTCCTTTCCTTTCCAGGCTTTTTGCATGCTCCTGGCTGCGGGGCCGCTGCTAGAGTTGAAGGCTCCTCCTCTTGCTCTGCTGCCTGTGCTATCAGTTGCCATGGTGCTGCCGAGGGTTTTGTGTAGGGCCACTCGCATGGCTTTGCATCTCACAGACCGGAGGGCCGTTAATGAAACGGGAATCGCATGCTGCTTGCTGAGACGCTTTCCTTTGCGGGTGACCGATTGCTGTCAGCTCAGCAGATAGGGGAGAGTGATACTGCTGCATGTTTCTGCAAGTTACTGAAATAAAGCTGTGCATCTTAGAGGAACCCCTGCCAAAACAAAGGATTTTGTTCCCTTTTGTTACCGCTACTGCCAGCAAGTGATGTGATTTGTATTTTGAACTTCATCCACCTGGACTGAAAAGTTGAATTTCCTCCTGTATCTGTTGAAAAAGAGGAAGCTTGTAAGGTGTTTTATGTTCCTAGCTGTTTCTGGTTATACCGATAACCTGTGAATTATAACTTCTTCCTTCTCTGAAAGCTATTCTGTTTAGTGAACAAATGTGTATTTGTTCACTAAACAAATATGAAAAGTCCTTTCAAGTATTTGAAAGGACTTTTCATCTGCGTACCTCTCCAAAGTAGCATTCTTCTTATTTGGGTGTAACAGATATTTTACTCCCTTTGACCTCAGTTAACATGGGAAACGTCATCTCTAAATTCAGTAATTTGCAGGGAGATTTTTGCAAAGCTTAGCTGGCTGAGATACCACAGTGGTGACAGTGTTCTCCTACTTGCTTACTTATCTGATATTTCTAATTGAAAAGATAAGGAAGTATACTTTGTCCCTATCAGAATACTTTAGGGCCCCCTCCTGTATTTTGCTGAATGCCCTCGCTTTTCACCCAGACTGGGACATGTAGCAAAGGCATTCAAAGATGTCGTTTGCAGGATCCCAGAGCAGCCTAGCGCTTGTAACTTCAGTGGCTCAGGAGAAGCTGTCAATTGATGTAGGCTTGCAATAAATCTGGGAAAAGAGGAAGTATCATTAAACCTATTTTAGGTAGGGAAGGCAAAGAATCTCCAGACTAAGGAATAACTTGGATCTCTTGAGTCCATATCGTAACTCTGTAAGGCTAGTAGCTGAAATGGCTGCGCCATGCTTTCTGTACAGGATGTCCTTACACTAGGCAAAACCTCTTCCAGTGGTAAATTGTATGCAAAACTCCCCCACCTGCCCCCTTAATTCTGGTTGTTAATAAAGATACATTCTCTCATTCATGCAGATCAGATCTGTTCAACACTTGAACTTTGTCAAGGAGCACTGGGAAGGTTCCTTGCCAAAGACTTCAATTCTGCTCTCTTCTCAGTCTTTTACCACTCTTGTTATTAACCTTTATCTTGGTGGCAGGCTTGACCTGGAGAGTGTTAGGCTGTTGCTTCAGGAACATGTGGAATTTCGTACTTCATGAGGATGTAAAAGTAAAGATCTTTCAGTACTTTGTGGTTTTTGGAACTGGAGTACAGCTATCAATTCAGTTTAAATTTGGCTATTCGTTTGGACTGATATTTGGATTTACTGGGTATTTTTGAGCAGTGAAAATTTGGTGCCATGTGTCTAAGTGGGAAGGACATGATGAAGGAATGGGTTCCTAAAGATAAATTTGAAGAAAGGAGGGGCTTGGACTGTGCAGGAGGCTACAGGCTGGTTGAGCATGAGACTTATAAAGTGGAGTGCAGAATACCTTGGAAGGAAGAGTCAGGGAGTGGGTCACAGGGTATGTTGAAGAGGCTCAGGAGTGAAGTGGTTTTGATCATAGTACCTAAGAGTGTGTGATCCAGAGAAGCTCAGTGAGCTTTAAATCATCAGGTTCCATCCCATCGTAACAGCTGTCATGTTGCTCTGGAACTTGCAAGGAGCACCGGGGGTTTGGTGTGTGCATCCTGTGTGTATGGTCCGGTTTCAAATGCATACAGCGTGGCAGATAAAAAGCCAGATACGTGGCTTAGGAAAAGAAAATATCTGACAAATAAGTGTCTCTGCACTTAAAATCTGCATCCATTGCAGTTGTTGGTACTTGGTTATTTGAGAGGGATCCTAGCAGCTTTTGCCAGGTTGGGCTCTGTAGTTTTGGAAACAAAGTTACTGCTTTTGGCTAAAGACCTGCCTTGATGGCTGTTCAAAATCTGGGTTAGCATGAAAGCGAAGTTATTTAGCCAGGGAGTAAGGAGAGGGCTGGTTTGTTTGGTTTTTTTTTGTTTGTTTGTTTTTGTTTTGTTTTTGTGTGCTGCATCCTTTATTTAAGTTCCTGAAATCCTTCGGCTCAATCCTTTGTCAGAACTGGGTCGCCTTCCTTTTTTTTTTTTGTTTTATTTATAGGTTGAGGCACTGCTTTCCAGGCAGTGTCTGCATTCAAGCCAACTGCTCTGTCTCTTTAAAATCATAGGCAAAAACTGTCTTTGAGTAAGTCCAGAATGCTGCCTCCCAGTGCCTATTACCCAAGACATAATGAACCATTTACTCCAGCTGCAGAATTCTGCATTGCTTGCTGGACTACATATCTGCTTGCTCTTTCTCTCTGCCTTTTTCTGAAATAGGTTGCAAGGGCAGATCTAAAACTGGAGCAGATCTTACGGATGCTTCAGCTGGCTTGAGTCTTACCACCCAGATCAGATACGTGTTCACATCAGCACTTACGTCTTTACAAAACATAAAGCCCAAAGTGATGATGAGAGCTGCCCTCTTTCTACACCCTTTACAGGCCTAATCTGGAGGGGAAAAAAAAAATCCTTTCTCGGGGGGGTGTGTGTGTGTGTGCATGTGTGTATGTGCTGCAGTCTCCTTAAGGCTGCCTTTCAAACAAGCCAGCTAATGCATCACTGCCTTTGGAATAAACTGCTACGTCACTGATAGCACTTGGCATGTTACAGTGCTGGGATCAATGCAGGCTCCTAGCTGCGATGTGCGTCAGGTATGTGTCTGTAATGAATGCTTTTTTTCTTGGAGGCTAGAAGAGAACTGCACAGGCTTTCCTTTTGTCTAACAGCAGGCCTAGGGTCTGAAGAGGGGGATGGTTTTCATAGGATATTTGCCATTTGAGTTCTGAGTAGTATTACGTTCAGGAAGCAAGCTTTGTAGTGTGTGTGTGTGTGTGTGTGTTTGATGGTAAGTATTGTATCAGAATGGCGCATCCTTGTGTAGCATATTTTTGCAGGGATGTTGCAGCAGATCGTGTCCATTGATTCCACAGCAGTGAATTCAGCTGGTAGAAGGCATGATGAATATTTTTAACCAAGGCTGAAGCTGCTCCTCTAACATCAAGCTGTGTGTAGCTGTGTTTCCTTGCAGCTACAATGGTCAGAAACTGTTTGTACTGAGGGCTGTGGGTGGGATTTTTTGGAGCACAGGCAAATATTTGGGAAACTGTTTTCACAAAACCTGAAAAATAAAATTTCAGTTATGCCATGTATAAATTTTAATCTCGGATCAGGATCAAAAACTGAGGAAATCTAATGGAACCATAGATCATGCCAGTATTTTATTTTGAAAATGATAGAATATAACATTTTCTATATGAAAAACATAACCAGTAGAGTCATGAATGTCTGTTGGGTTTTGCTGGTCTTATGTAGTGATGACCAGAAGAGAAAGTGACACAGATTTTATTAGAGTCTGTAGGTTCACGATTCTCTACCCTTATGATGGCTTGTTTGGAACTGGTGAAATGGTGGGTTTGTGGTAGCCTTCCTGCAGAGATGAAGGGAAGTAAGAGCCTGGAGAACCTGGGAGAAGCAGAATTCCATGGCTGGAGCCATGCGTGCTGGGATGTGGGAGGCTGAGACCCCGAGTTTGCTTGGGCGGGCTGGGAATGGGGATCTGTACCACACCTGGGCAGGTGGTGTGGCGGGAGGCCTCTCATGATGGAGCCAGTGCTAGAAAATATTTCATGACAAGTTGCTTTTTCTTAAATACTTCTGTATTAAAATGAATTAAATGGGAAATTTCTGCTGTACTTCATATTGGGTAGTTTGAGTAGCTCTTCAAAGAGGAAACAAAGGCTGAGAGGCGAGAGAGGCATTTAGTTATTAGGTAGATATATAATGTTGGGTTTTTTTTGTTTGTTTAAACTCTGTTCTTTCCCTGGTATCTCATCTCTCTGCTGTCTGAAGAGGTTTATTTCCACTGTGACTGCCTTCTTCACTGCCACAGTGTGTCGCTGTCCCCTTTACCCATCTGCTGACAATGCTTGAAGAAATTGGATCTGCACAGAATTGTTTGCCTGCACTTTATCAGCCACATGGCACTTGCTGTTGGTCATTGCTCATATGGTTGCTCATATCGCCTGCGCTATTCTTAGTTCCCTGTCTCCTGCAGTAACCTCACCTTGCCCTTCAGGGCTCGAGGTTGCATACTGTTATCACATTAATATGACACTTTTCCTCTGGGCACTTGTTCCTTTTTTTGACTGATCCCCTCTTGGGTGATTGCATGGCTTTCACTCAGGCTCCTGGAATGTGCGTGCATCGCATACAAGCTGTGCTACTTGGATATGTCCGTACACCAGGACAGACCCGCATGTTGTGAACTTTAAAAATGTAATCCAGTTCCTGTATCTAGTTGCAGTCTAGGTCTGATCATCACTGTATAGCTGCGGNCTGAGAAGAGCCCAGTCCCACCCTCCTGACACCCGCCCTTCAGATACTGATAAGCACTGAGGAGATCCCCCTCAGCCTTCTCTTCTCCAGGCTGAACAAGCCCAGGTCTCTCAGCCTTTCCTCACCAGGGAGATGCTCCATCCCCTGAGCATCCCTGTGGCTCTGCGCTGGCCTTGCTCCAGCAGCTCCCTGTCCTTCTGGCACTGGGGGCCCAGCACTGGACACAGCACCCCAGCTGCGGCCTCCCCAGGGCAGAGCAGAGGGGCAGGATGGCCTCCCTCGCCCTGCTGCCCACACTCCTGTTCATGCAGCCCAGGACACCGCTGCCCTTCTTGGCCCCGAGGGCCCCGCACTGGCTCAGGGGCACTGGCTGCCCACCAGCACTGCCAGGGCCTTCTCAGCAGAGCCACTTCCCAGCAGGGCAGCCCCAGCCTGTGCTGGTGCCTGGGGCTGTTCCTCCCCAGGGGCAGGACCCTGCACTTGCTTCTTCCTTTCTCCAATGATGTTACTGGACCCTACAGTACTGTAGCACTTTGCTTGTGAGGATGTTTATCCTTATAACACTTGGAGTGATCTCATCTCCATTTTATAGGTGGAGAAAGAGAGGCACAGAAAACTTAAGTGACTTGTCCAGGGTCTCTCAGCTTCCAAGCTGGTGTCCAGTGTGATCTGTTGTCTCTTGTCTGGATCACTACTGTGCTCTGTGTGCCTCTACACTCTGTGCATCTGACTTTCTTCTCTGCAGCCCTGGAAATGCTTTCTTTGTCATCTTCTCACCCACCATGAAAGTCTGATATTAAATCCATGTTGATTGAGTTCTCTGGGCTAACTGGCCCCTGTAGTTGCTCCTTTGCTCTCGCAGAGCTAGCTGCTGAGGAGGCACTCGCCGGCTCCTGGCACAGTCGTGTGGCCAGCGGTGCAGGGTTCCTCTGGATGCTGATGGAGCGTGTGGGGAAGCTGTGCAGTCTCTGCTTCCTTGCATGAACTGGGGCTGACCGTTGCTGCGAACAGTCGCTGTGCATCGTGTGGGCTGCATCAGCGGTGCTGTGTGTTAAGTCTGATTACGTAAGCTGTAGATCATTTTCTCTCTTTCCTGATCAGCTGCTTTTCTCTGAACGCAGAAGAGGGAAGCTGCTACCCTCTCCGTGCATGCTGCGTCACAGGAAGAGTGACAGAGAGAGAGGGGTGGTTGAAAGCAAGGGACAAAGGTTAAAAGATTGAAGCAATCTGGGAAGTGCCACTGCTGCAAGGAGAACTGCGTGAGTGCAAGAGGCTCTTTGCAGCTTTCTCCTGCTGGGTTTTGAGCTGCAGTATTGAAAAAAAATAAAACATCAGCAGCTGCACTAGACGAGTCATAAGCAAGCCCGAAATTTGTTAATTCCTTCACTGAAACAGCATGGAGGATTCTGCAGAGCAGAGTCAGGAAATGAGATATCACATGCTGCAAAGGTAAGAATTACAGATGTGGTTGTCTCCTCATAGCGGCAGCTGTCTTGGACTGAGGCACTTGGGCGCTCTGTACTGGAAATGCATGCTGATATTTTTCAGTCTTAATTTTATCCTCTGAAACCTCACCAGTGACTGTGAGGTATCTGTGCATGCAGTCTGTAAGAAAGATGCTAGAATACGTCTTAGCTGGGGGATCAGTGTTAGAGTTTGAGATTCTGCACAACTTCTAACCTCTATAAACTGAAAGATGGATGAGCGTTTTGAAAGTTCTACATAACAAAACACTGCAGTTGTGACCTGGTGATTAATAGGGATGACTGTTACTAACTCAGCATTTATTCTGTTTTGTTTAGAGCTCGGGGTTCGTTCTTCCTTGCTGCCCAACTTCTACCTCATCTTACCCTGCAAAAAGAAAAAAAATCTCTCCTGTTTTGATGTTAATATGCAGCCTGTGGTTATTAGTAAATAAACTTGATGTTCTTGGTATGCTTACAGTCACAAATTAAATGGAACTATACTTGCTTGTAAACAAGTGTTTGTGCATTATTCTGAATGATGAACCTCTGGTTTGGTGACATTTTATCAGTAGTAGGTAGATATACATATGTGTGTGTGTATATATATACAGTAGAGTGTGTATATATATATATATAATGTGTATATATATATAGTAGATATTCACACATAGATATATGTATCTTCATCTGAGTAGTAATTTGAACTTGGCAGGATAGTTCATATGCATACATGTTCGCAGATTCTGACCCCAAGATTTTTATCTTTTTTCTATTTTTGTTGAGATTCTTTCAATAAACCTGCAATAAATAAACCTGTCTCACTTGTTGGACTGCGCTCCTTCCTTGCCATGCCATAGATTCTGACCCTCTTTAAATACATGAATTTAGTAGCAACTCAACCTTAACTACAGCTTTCCTCTTTTTCTTGCCTGTTGGCTCCTGCCCTTGAATTCCTGGGCTGAGATTATCACAGCGCAGTTTGTGAACTCTGGCTGATAGGGACAAGCTTTAAGTGTAGTGACGATGTCTATCTCTGAAAGTGCAGCGGCTCGCTGGAAGAAGGGAAAGTACACTGGGGAAGAACCTCCACACGCTTAACTTGTTCGTATGCACTTCTCTGGATATCGGTTAGCAGCTCTTCTTTGCAACAAGTTACTAGACTGGATGAACTTTGGTCTGACATAGTACGGTCATTTATATGTCCCAGAATATCACTGGGAGATAGGCATCTGGTTTTTTTAGTATGCTTTAAAATCATCCTATTGATCTTCTTTTTTCCTGTTACCTTTACTTCTCCTGCTCTTGGCTTCATGGATTGCTTCAAAGTCTTTTTCACTGTGCTTAGAACAGGTTTTTACTTCCCAGTTAAGTTCGACATTTGCAAGACCATAACTTGAAGTTCTCCACCACCATGGCCATTTCAAGTGCTGTAAATATGCTTTCTTGCTGTTCTGGAAATCCTCACAAAATCAGGGTTGTGCTGCAGTAGGACATCACAGCCAAAGTAGATGGTGTGCATGAAGGCGGAGAGGCGGGGAAGGGTCTGCTCCATCCCGTGTGTGGTAGATAATGGTCAGAGCTGGGCACTGATCTTCCCTTACTTGAAAGATCGCCTTTCATTCTAGTACGGTTCTTGGTGGGTTACAGCAAGATTTGGCATATACCTTTTTGAATAGGTTGTGCTAGATGGTATGGGTCAAGATCCTTTTTGTTAACGTGTACTGCAAAGCACAGCGTAGTCTGTATTAGTACCATGATAGTTCATGGTACTATCATTAGTACCGTGATAGTTCATAGGAAAGATAGGTAAGAGAAGAATCTGGATTTAAACCAGATACTAGCTACAGTTTGTTCAGGGCTTTTTTCATCAGCAAATTTTTTAGTCAAAATACTGGCCTGTGGTGTTACTGTGCTCCTGATGAAGACTTAAGGAGGGTCTGCATTCCAGGTGGGTAAACCTGCATAGGCCATAATGTATTTATGAGGAACCTGAGGGGGAAATCTGTGTGTTTCCTCTCAGACTGTGACCAAGCACCTCTAACAGCAGCTCGTTCAAGCCAGGATGCTCCAAACCTCACATGGGGCAGTCAACCTCACAGGTACACCTCTCAGGCTACCTGCCCTGCGTGACTGTGTTTAAAAGGAGACCTCTAGATGTTCTGTGTGACTTGGCTTGTCCTTGGCTTGGTTTTCCCTTTGTGCCCTCCCCCAGCAATTCCGGCCACTTTCTGCCACATCCCATCCCATTTCCCAGTGGAGTTGCTCAATGGTATCGGCACTTCAGCAGCTGATTAGGCCAGAGGTTCCTGACGGGTTTCTGTGGCTGAAGGGCACCAGCAGGGCCTGCCTGGCTCCTGGGGACAGATGCTGCCAATTACTCGGCTCCTCCAGTGGCACTGACCCCCTTGGTTGCAGTTGGGTCTTTTGAAAGCATTGAGTAATTTTTTAAATACCATCCCAATATTCATCTCTCCTTCCTACAGAAAAGTTCTATAATCCTGTGTGGTGGCAGGGGTAAGGACTTCATTGCGTTTGTGGGAAAGGAACCTGTTAAGAAAAGCATGCTAAATACAGCAAGAAAAATGGGTAAACGGTGGGGTGACCTGAGGTGAAGCTTCAGGAGCTTTAAAATAAAAAGTATCTTGTTACTGCTGCAGTCATGCTGCACTATGGTAAGTGCATGGTGCGAAGAGTAGGTCTTTGCTTTTCTGTTGAGTTTCTTCTCAGAATTTCAGCTTTGTACATTTTAGCAAATCAACTCCTGTGGTGCTTGCAAAAAAGCAAAGGGTGGTTTATCCATGTCTCGCTTCTGAGGAGGCTGAAGCATAAGAAAGGGAAGCGACTGTCCCATTCCCACACAGAAGGATGGTGGCAGAGCACAGGGTTGATCCTGTCAGACACAAAACTGGCTTTCACTGTTTGTAGTAGAAGTAACTTGATTAATTTGTCCTCTAGCTCTCAGAACTTTTGAGGAAGGTATTTTAACACTGGATAGTGGAAAATTCTTGTAAAATGATAGTAGAGTCTCATTTATACCTGGAGACTTATTTGCTGTGGTTCCCAAATAGGATTTCTTTTTGGAGTCTGATTGTAGTAGCTTGTTTCACCAAAGCCAGAAAACATTGTTTTCGTTTCCCAGCTTTCCTAGATGAATCGAAAGCAATGTGGTAGAGTATCGTTGTTCTATGTTGGGCAGCAATATGCAGTGAACATATTTTTACCTATTTATATATTAGCATAACCAAAATTTCTCAAGATAATCTGGCTTTTGCAGATAGAAAACTGAAAGGTATTTAAAGAACAAAGTCATCCCTGTGAAAGTTGAGGACCAGGCACCACAATAGTCAGGAGGCAAGGGGTTATTCTGCTTGTCTGCTTGGGGAACACAGCCAAGGGGAACTTTACAAACTATTCGCATATCCTCTTCTATTTGTGTCATCTGCACTGCCAAGTTGCCTTTTTTCTGTCTCCCACAAATTCCCTCAGGCCCAGTATGTCTGGTTTACACCTTGCAAAGCAAGGCCGGGACAGGAAGAAAGTTGACGTGCAGCGGGATTTCACTGTGGCTTCTCCAGCAGAATTTGTTACTCGTTTTGGAGGGAATAAAGTTATTGAAAAGGTAAATACTGACCTTTTTGACTTTGTGTACTGCATTTTGTTCCCTTCTCTTGAGCTATGACTGCTCTCTATGTAAGGCTGTACATTGCAGATATCAAAATATTAATATCCCTGAATTTGAAAGTTGTACTTCTGCCTGTAATAATTGCGTTTCCATTTTGTTTTATATGTGATAAATACACTCCCCATTGTTTTAGCTTAGTGTGACAGGAAAAAAATAATTGAGTGAGCTAGAACGCTTCTGCTGATACAGAAGGATTTATAGACAGATACAACAAAAGTAGACTGGAACAAACCACTAAGAAATGTATTTAAAATACATAATTATTTAATGGATGAGGTCTCTTCCTTTTAGGTGTCAAATGTTTTAGCCACTTGTTATGCCTATTCTCATGCGTCCTTCTGTAATCCAAACAAAGCATAATACATTAAAATCTTTATGGTTGAGCAAGAGCTGATTTCTGAATTGACTGATGGGCCATTAAATGTTCTTGCTGAATTGAATGCTGGCTAACGGAACTGCACAGCTCTGAAGTTGGATGAAGAGTCTGCAGAGAAAAAGCTGTTCTCATTAGTCTTTAGTGTTCTGTGCTATTTAGACTCTATCTTATCCCTGCTTCTAATATACTTAGGTCCTGATAGCAAATAATGGCATTGCAGCTGTGAAATGCATGAGATCCATCCGGCGCTGGTCCTATGAGATGTTTCGAAATGAGCGGGCAATCAGATTTGTTGTCATGGTGACTCCTGAGGATCTGAAAGCAAATGCAGGTGAGTTGTAAAGAGTGTGAAGGTGTACAACCTTCTCCTTGCACAGACCTGTGTGCCCACAAGGATGCAAGAAGTTGCGTGTATGTCCAGTGCATCACATACCATTCTGTCAAGTAACAGATTTTTCTGGGAGGTGATTAAGTACTTCCAGTACTGTAGATTTAGGGAGTTTTAGACCAAATACTGTTTATTAGTTTTGCAATCTAAATGAGACCTGTTCTGTTTTGCAGAGTATATTAAAATGGCAGATCACTACGTCCCTGTTCCAGGAGGACCAAACAACAACAACTATGCGAATGTGGAACTCATTCTTGATATTGCTAAGCGGATTCCAGTGCAGGTGAGAAGCGTCAAAGATGCTTTTCAAAACAGGAGGTATCACTAAGCAATCTCCTCTCCTTAAATAACAAGTTGTAAGTGGGGAAAAAGACAGGTCAAGGAAATTGAAATTACGAACATATAACAGCACCAAAAGGCAATGCATATTACAGTGCAGTGCATTTCCCAATATGGATATCTGCAGGAGATAGAAGGTTCACCATTTCACTGTTCTTTCTTCACTTTCACTGAAGTTCACTGTTCACTTCAACTTTAGTTTCATGGAAACTTTCACCATTTCCTTACTCTTAGTTCCTCTTCAACAGCTTGCTTCAGCAGCCTTCTGTGACTTGTCTATACAATACAAGACACTAGCCCTTTAAACTAAGCACACCATGGAGTTCAGGCGTCTGGTCTGGCTTATGAATGTTATGAGGCTATTTTCAATAAGGAAAAGAAAGAATTGAAGTATCTGCATGCTTTCTATTCTTGCTCGCTTGCTGGTTTTACTAAACCAGAGTGATTTATGTTATTTTCTTCTGCAGGCTGTATGGGCTGGCTGGGGCCATGCATCTGAGAACCCTAAACTACCAGAACTTCTCCACAAAAATGGGATTGCTTTCATGGGTGAGGATATATAGTTCTGACCTAATGTCTAGTCCTTATTTTAAGATGGGTGGTTTTAGTGAGATAGAAGATCCTGAGTCTAAAAGAGAGCCATGAGGTATGGTTTACAAGTGCGAGATTGATAATCTTTACATACTGTTCTTTACAGTAGTCAGAGTAACAGAATATGCCATCTAACAGCATAGTCTGTTTCCTGTTGTCGAGGCTAACAAAACTAGATGAGGTTTGGAATGTGCTGGGAAATAGTTCTTTCTGGGAGAAGTGGCAAGTTCTCCAACTTTGAATATCCAGTCTTTGAATACTGTGAGGTACAAAATCAGAAAAGATTCCTGTTAAAGCAGAATGTTTCAAAAGCTGAATGTCCCTGTTGTCATTTTAAAGAGGGTGTTTGTAGTTCAGTTTTATGGAAACAGTGGAGTTTTACATGGACAATACGTGAAGTTTGTGGTCTGGTTAGCAGCGTAGTTAACGGAGTGCTGGAGATGTTTGTTGCAATAAGCCTCATCTCCTGAACCACATGGATCTGAATATTGGATAAGGTTTTGGATGTATGCTGTGTTTAAAACTAAAGATGGACTTGTGATAAAAGTCATGGTCTGAAAGTAGCTTGGGGATAGTTGTATCATGTTCTGACTTCTAGCAGATCTTTTTATCTGTAATGTCTTGGGCCATAACCACAGGAGTACTCTAGACCGTTGAAGAGGAGTAGATTTAAAAGCTGTATTTCAGTTCCAGTTTAAATCTCTTACCATCATGCACTACAGTCCCATGCAAACACATTTCAAGTAAAATCAGGGCACTGAATTATTACTCCTGTAGCATGCGATGTGTGCACCTAATACCAGCTACTACTACTTGCCATCCCTTTGAGAGCAGGCCCAGCTTGAGGATGCATGGACAGAGAGTGGTGCTTGCAAGCTGAGTGTGCCGGGACTTCTTTAACAGGATGGACACTTAACAAGCTATTGTGATAAGTCTGTGGTTACATTGCTGTAGTTTCAATTGCCTTTTCCTCTGTCTTGGTCAAACGTACTCTAGTCTGTTTGGTTTTAGTTTCCTGGCTGATACAGTTAATGCTCTCTGTTTCAGTTCAGAAATGTTGATTAATACCAGTTGAGATGTGGCATGCAGCAACCCTGCTAAGAGTGTTTATTTATCCCTCTTACATGGAACCCAAATCAGACTTCGGGCCACTTCCCTAGTGTCTTGATATCTCTTGTGTCTCTCTCATGCATTGTTTTTGCTCTTTGCAGGTCCTCCAAGCCAAGCAATGTGGGCCTTAGGAGATAAAATTGCTTCTTCAATAGTGGCTCAGACTGCCGGCATTCCAACCCTTCCTTGGAGTGGCAGTGGTAAGAAGGAAATTGCTGTGTTTTTCAAGATTATTCTAATCTTTTTTTCTTCAACACATCTAATCTTTAAGAAGAGTCAGTGCACAAAGAGGCATTTGAAGACATGTTCCATCTGTTCGGGGTTTCAAATTTGTATTATCCCAGGCTTAGACATAGCAACTACGATATATATGAATATGTCAGGCAAAATTTACATGTTGTATAACG
>VZTV01013675.1:262-28777 GCA_013400875.1 Anhinga rufa | reverse complement strand
CAAACAAAAACCCCAAACCCAAACCAGAAGATTTCAGCTAGCAAACAAACCTATCAATTATTTACACAGCTCTGTGAAGAGCTGTTTGCAAGCTCTTTAGTACAACTTTTATTCATAGACCGTGGTTGCTAGCAATGAGACATTGTACCTGCATCCCATTTTAAATAAGAGGACAAAGTGATTATAAATGACAACTGCTAAAGAACACGCAATATGCACCTGACTCAGAACATGAAACTCTGGGAAACAGAAATACACCCCCACCTCACCAGAAACACACCTGTAGTTACAGTGTACTTGAAATGTCTTACTGGTTCGGTCTATTTTGATCCTGCTATGCCCTGCTAACTTCACTAGGATCTTACACACATTCATTGCTAAAAGCTAGTGTATAAGCAGACTTTTTGACATACAAAACAGCAGTACAATAATTTTCTGCTCATGGCCTCCAATCCTCCAAAGGGGAACTGAAAGTAATATAGCCTAATTACAACTATGAATAAAACACTTTTATTACCCAATGAACTACTTTAATTCTTTGTTTGCTCTCAAATGATACGTGAAAATTAATACATGGCAAATTAACACCATAAAATTTGGGAGTGAAGTATTATTTTTCAGTTTGACTTGCCCTACCTGCAGCGAAGGAGTACAATTTCTCTTCTAGCATCACAGGCAATGAAGAACAATAGATTATAGTAACAATAGAAGTTATATAGCACTGGTCTTGCCTTACAGCATAATTCAATCAGTCAGAAGTCTTCATACTTACAAATGTGTTTAAATTACTTCTCAAACCCAGAATTTGACTGTATTAGTATGCACCAAGCTTTATACCTCACTGGAGACAATGCAGAGAACCATAACAAGTCATGAAGTGCTACAGTGCATGATAATGCATGGCTTCTAGTTCATTACATCCTTACATTATGACATTGCTCCTCAGCAGCGTGCCATAATTAGGCACTCGAGGTGCTATATTACCACATAATGAAGTCCAATTAAGATTCATTGACCTCTGACTCCTTCACATATTTGATGGACAGTGAGCATCTCAGGGAAAAAGTTAAAAGGTGAACTTGAATGAGCTGAGTTTAATGGATGACATTTTGAGGAGTTAAAGATACCTTAGATGATAATTTACATCTGATGCATCAAGGCATGTTGACATATTGATTGATAAATGGAAACATTATATATGATGGTCATACTGGCTGAACATTTAGAGTGATTTATGCTGAAACATTTCCTTTTTATATGTGTACCATTACTTTATGTTAACAATAAAGTGCAGTAAATGTTACATTAGTAATAAAATATACACTGGATATGTGCTTTATTGGCTTTATTTGTGTATGAATAAATACCACCACATCCATGCAAAAATGATATGGAAATAATATACCTAGACAAGGCACACTGACAACCTGTAACTATCTTAAGGTAAAATTAATGTTGAAATCCAAGTATGGAAGTCTGTACAAATCAAGATTCATGCAGGGAGGTACATCTTACAACTACGCTTATGGGGAAATGTGTCAAAAAAAAAAAAAGGATGTGTCAGAGCTATTAGGAAAGCAGGAGAGAAGACTATGCAGAAGGGACAGCACTCAACTGGTATATGCCAGTGCTTAGATATAGTTTAGACTTTTGATATTCCTTTGAGATTAATGAAACCATTGCTTTATATTATATGCACCTACACATGCAGAATTACTCCGCTGCAACACGAGACACAGTGGTGTAGCCATTACAGAAGTATTAGATAAGTCCCAAGTATAATGCATTTATAGAAAACTCCAGAGCAGAGATGATTTTCCTTTCTGATTATACAGTTTTTTCTCAATAGGTTACATACATTTTTCTTTTTTCCCAGCAATGAGCATTTTATTACCTCCTGGTGATCAGTTCATTTTCAGGTGTGGCTGGTCCTCCTTCAGGAAAGACCACTCTGAAAGAGGGCCCAGCATGGGGGTCCACACACGATGGAGCCAAAAACCTCATGCCCCAAGCAAGCATTCCTGGAAGACCAAGTATCCTGCTCTGTGACCATTACCCTATGCATGTCTTGCAAATGCACAGATGCCCTGGGAAATATCATTACTAATGGGTATGTACAACAAAGATGCTCTGTGCACGTGCCGCAGATCTAGCACTTTCCTACACAACTCACTTTCCAGACACGCAAAGTAAATCTAAATGTTCCATGAAGTCTTGGACTTGCTTTATGGGTTAGCAATAAATACACAGTGCATACACCGTATTGTCAACATTTAAAGGGTTAGTTTGGCTTCCTGCATACCTGCAGGGCCCCTGACCTTGACACACGACAGTAAGCCACACAGGAATTCTGGATATAAAGACTACTCTGTAGCTGTAAAAACATTTCATATACAAGCCAAAATTTACCTAGAAAAATCTATAGGATTGAAAAGGAAAACAAGTAGAGAAAACTTCAGACATGTCATACCTTGAAGTTTGACTCAAAATGTATATGGGGATGGGGTAGATAGTAGAATTTGGAAATTCATAATATCAGCAGTTCCGAGTTAGCAGCAAGGTGCTGTGACTTCTTGAAAGAACTTTTGTGTTGAGCAACTTTACCTTGCACAGATTATTTGGCTCATGTATGGCCCAATACTAATATTTTTTCTAAGCAAGGCAGAGAATCAGGATTCATGGAATAAAGAAAATCAGCGCAAGAGTGGAACTGTTGTGCAATTACTGCAGAATGTTAGGCTCTTAATATACTGAGCAAAGCTTCAGCTCTAATGCAGGCTGTCAATGGAGCATATATTATCACAGCATCAAACATCTGGGAAGATACTGTGCTGTCCTGAAATTCAGTAGACTTTCTCTTGAATAATAAAGCCCTGACACTGTAGGGAACCCTTACTTTGTTGACAAAAATAACCACCTTTGAGGGGACAGAAGAGACACAGATCCTTGCCCAGTGCAAAGCAGAGCAGCACTTTCATGTCAGCGGGTTTCCTAAGGCTCCAGCCACCCCCTCAAAGCAATCTTCACCATTACTTCCCTGTGCAAATTACAGTTACAGAAGGCAGTGGAAACAGCATGTACCTTTTATAATCAAAGATCTCAATAGTTACAGAACATTCTGTAAAAGCCATTCCTTCAGTTCCACAAGGACTAAGTGGCAACAAGGGAGAGGATGAAGCAGGGACAACAGCAATTAAAAGCAAAAGGGATTAAAAATATTCCCAAATGCCTCAAAAGTAGCAGAGAGACAGGACAGCTTAATTCTTAGCTAGTATTAGCCTCTTTACATGGAAATTGAGTCTAGACATATAAACGTTAGTACCCAGGCAGTATTTCTTTGCTATTCACAGCATATAGTGGTGATGTAAATCCATGGAGGGAGGGGAATCACACATCACTTAGCAGATAACAATTACCCCACATACGCATAGGCACACACACATTTATCTCAGGCACACACAAACAAGCCTGCTGGCACATATAATGTACTCCACAAACCCAATTTGTTTTCACTTCATTATTTTTGAATACTTAGGGAGAGTTCTGGGAATGCATGATGTTGCTATGCCAAATTCTGCAGAAATACAAGTTCTTTTGGTATTAACAGGAGCCTTTATACCATTTTCATTCTAATTTTCTACTATAGCACTGCCAAACACCATTTAGCTTTGCTCAGAAAGTTGAAGCTTTGGTAGGCAAGGCCCCAGAATCACTTCTTTTTTTCTTTACTCCTGTAAGCAGCCGCATAAATCCCAGATGTTCTCTATTCTGCATGAAGTAAATATTGAAATTGTGCTAGGAGATATTCAAATAGAGCTGACAGAGATGTGAGCCTGAGATCCAAACTGTACTAAACTTGAAACAGTTCTATCAGCAATTGCCCACTCTGACAGTGCTACATATCTGCTGTCTGCAATCAGTATAGAGTGCCATATATCTTCCTAATCACCTTTCTTTCCAGTGACAAATACGAGCAAGTTAAAGCTAAGGTCAAATGAAAGTACTAAACACCTTCAATACATCAGGAAAGTTACCCTCACTCAAAATACGAAGCTCAATCTGGCAAGCTTGAGTGATGCAAAGCATTTTGGGTAGGCCTGCCAAATAACCAGATGCAAAATGCCTTGAGGGTTGTTGGAAGCCAGAGAAGATGGTTTACTCCACCTAAGCATCGTCTGTGAGTGCAGCTACGAACTCATCAGACTCAGCCATGACACAAGAGGCGTTTGTTGCCGTTACCATATATAACTGACCTTTTAAAAAGAAACAGAGGTGCAGTCCCATGGGCATGTATAAAGGCATTACACAAGTGCCATTGGTTAGTGCACGCTCAGTGAAGGCCAGCCCGGAGGGACCCTTCTTCTAGCTAAGCCCAGCGGAGAGGATCCTTATCCCTCATAGCTGGGCCACTGTAGGCTTGGCCCCTGCCATGATGGCATTAAAGGCAGTGTCCTGCCTCGGGGCAGCTGCCAGGAGGCTTTCAGGACTGAGAGACCTGTAGTTGTTCCCCACCTTCATCTGCTCACCCCATCCTTGCCTCACTTGGGTACCAAGTGATGTCCCTACTTCCTGAAAAAAGCTGTGAAAGGCAGTTATAGGTCACACCTCAGTCTTTTGGTTGTAGTGGTTCACCACAGAGCAACAAGGGAATTAAAGACTCAACATGCTGATGACCTGGAGTTAGGTGACTAACTACTTTCTTTTGGAAAGAACAAGGTTTTAGAAACTTTCCTCAGGAAAGAGAAGAAAGAAAGAAAAAAAAACAAAAAACAACACCAAAAAAGCCCCCAACTTAATTCCCTGTCTGAGAATCATAACCAGACAGAATCGCTTTCACTTGGCGCGAACAGGGTGGATGTAGAATATACAACTTTTACCACGCACAGGAAGCATGAACAGGCACAGAGGTATCTGAATGAAAGTTCAAACCCGAACTTCGTGCTAGGCAGCGTGAATAGTCAGTAATTATTTATAGCTACAGGCCAGTGCCTTCTGAGCATAAGAGAAACTCTAAGCAAGCTACCTTTCACCATGAAAGAGGCTCTGGGAATATTTCAGGAGGTTGAGGGGTCAGGGCTCAGGGCAGGAGGCTGCCCAGTACAGTATGAATTACATAATTTTATTCTGCAACCCCAGAATGTTCTGTTTTGTCTGTTACAGAGGCTGTCAGTCAGTTCTTTAAGTACAGCCTGTATATTCTTATTATTATACAAAGGAGATATGGCTTTTTCTTCCCCCAAATGAACCCCTTAAACTTACTGAATCCACAACACAGATTTGAAATTATCACAACACAAGGATACTTTATCCAAAAGCAAGGGAAGAACAGCCAAAAAAACCCAGCAAAGAATTACAAAGACCGGAGGCACATTCTTGTTCCGAGCAGCTCCCATGAGTGCCTGGACTGTTGTCTCTGCCAGGTGCTCTACGACTCCTCTCCCCATCCTCCTCATGCTCTGTTGCCCATTCAAGGGCTTTCCAAAGCAGTTTCAGATTTTTAGCTCCCCATGACAGGCAGACTAAACTATTGCTTCTGCAAACCCCATGTCAAAAGTGGTCGTGCAGCCCTGGCACATCCCATGCATGGCCTCCTCGAGGAATTGCCCCTCTCCCACACGTGCATCCACAGAGATGCAACTCTATGGAGGAGATCAGATCAAAATTACTTTAGCCAAGAGTTACATCTCCATTATATTTCCAGCTTAGACCTGTTTCTAAATGCTTTCTAGGAAAATGCTGGTAACATGTTTGTGTTGTATTCTGCCACTGAGAATAAGGTAGTTGTAACACACTGCGGGGACTGCCAGGAAAGCCGGGCTCGAATCCTCAATGTTATACTGCGGCGTACTGTGGGCACTTGGCATGATACTTGGCATTCTGAAAGATGCATCTGAATGAACAAATGCAAGGAGTCAGAAAGCAGCTCTGCCCCTGGGCTGCTTGGGGACCCGGTCTCCCAGTCCCACGTGCATTGCTCTGTCTGACTGTAAGTAGGACTCTCCCCATGTCTCTGCTGGGTGGCCCCATTAGCACGCTACAGTGCAGACAGCGAGGAGGAAGCCACGTTCCCACACACAGGCGCAGGTTTTGTCAATGAATTATCCCTTTCCCCAGGTGCAAAGAGGGCCAAAATTACCCTGTTGTGTTACGGGGTAATAGAAATGTTGGTTTTGGACTTTGGTGATTCCGTGCTTGTTTTGCAATTATACAAGGCTCAATTGTTCATACGAGAATTCCTTGTTGACTAATTGGCAAAAACATATACATAGCTAAGTAGCACAGTGTGTCCTACTTTGATGAAATGTGCTACCATTCCATCCTAATTAGAAATACTCATTTGCTCTTTTAATTGCATACCTTTGCGTATTTACAGCAATTAATACATTGTAAAAGTGGAACATACTAAGTTGGTCTACTATTTGCATTTCTGCTAGTTAAGTCCATTAAGGCATCACTTCCACATTAGGCTTTAATTATGTGAGGAATGCAAAACACCTGATGCCATGCTGGAACCCAGAATAATTTTCTTTGGATTCCTCTTTCTGGTCACCGACCAAAGCAGTGTTTTCCCCTTAAAAATTGGCTAAAGATCTACTTCCCAAGGAATTAATGCTATAATTGCATGCATTTTTCTAACTGGGTATTACACCCTTGAAATACTGATACAATCTTAATTACAGAAGTATGAACAATACCATTATCATGAACTGCCTTCTATTTTATGCCAATTATGCAAGTAATAAACACTGAGTAAAAATAACACCTTTTAGCAGTGTTCAAGTCTTTTCTATATTTTTAGCAAGTTCGGGAGCTGCTTATTTTTGCTGCCTGAAAATATCCTGCCACAATAAATATTCTAACAGCAAAATGGATAAATTGTTTATTTCTGAAACTTGCTTATTAAACAGGCTGAATTCTCAGTTGATTCTGATCTGAACTGCTCTTTTGGTTTCATTGAGACTATCCCAATTTACATCAGCTGGGATCTGGCTCACCTTGTGATGTTACAGAAACTGATCATGTTTGGCCCTGAAATTCAGGACGGTCCTTTCTTCCTCAAAAATGTAACCACCAAATGGAGGTAATTCATATATTTTCAAGTGTTCAGTGTACACACATGCATGCATATGTAGATGTAGAACATACACTCTAATTTAAACAGCGATTTTGTGTAGCACACCAGTTAGGAGTAGGGAGGTTTTACATTCAACAAGCTCAACACAAGAAATAATTATTTTTATATATATACCTTCATACACACTCACTGCTTTCCAAAATTTTAATAAATCCACTCATGATACCCTCATGAGATAGCAACCTCAAGATTACTCAAAGTCCTCATTTCAGAAAACAAAAAGGCAGCTGACATCCCTGCCTGAAACATCTGGCTTTACACCTTGCTCTGGATTAGGGTTTTATCTGGTGGCATTTTACGTGGCTGCACGAATGCCAGTATTGCTCATCTGCCTGAGCTGAACTGAAAGCCCTTTCCTTGCCACAGCCTTTATTCTTTCTGGACTCAGAAAGAATCGTCCTTAATAGAATAGGTCCAGCTCATGGGATTTTTGGATGCTGTTCGTAGCCTTAGGAATATAAAGAGCATGGCAGGAGAAGAGAGCAAATACTAGCGGTACTAGTGGCAGCAAGTTCCTGAAACAACGTTTTGTATAGACTCTCCCAACCTGCAGATAATTGATGCTCCATGGCAGTGGCAGGGAAGAGGGGACACAAGCAAAGGGTAGCCTAACTGTTTACAGTTTTTCTAAGCATTTTGTACAGGACAGTCATGCTGGAGCAGCCTGCGCCATGAGGCTAGACAAGGCACCGGGCAAGCTGAAACCAGAGCTGCACGGCAGGAGTGAGTGGGGCACGCAGGCAGCACAGGCGCTGGCTGGGCTTGGCTGAGGGATGATGGCTCCATCCCACGACAGCATGCAGCGTCAACCTTTCCAACATTTCATAACACACATGTTGCTGGCTGTTAGGTCAGTGGCTTCAGAGGTTGCATTTAAGTCCATTTTCTGTTTATTTAACGGTAGGAAGCCAAGTCCGAGTTTCCTATGTCTTAAACCAAAATCACTGACATCCTCTAAAAACTATTTCTCACCTTTCTCTACATTTCACATAGTCATAAACATTTTGGCCACAGTAACATGTTTAATACTTTGGTGGAGAGCAGGATTTGATTAGCAAACTCTTCAGCCATTGTATTTTGCAGATAACATTCAAAATATCAGACCTGGGGGAGGAAGAAGCAAATCTTGCACCATTCCCTCCACCTGAAGAGTATCAACCCCAACTCTCTCTTTTCAGACACCTTTTATGTCACCATATTTAAGTATGCAGTTATATTTGCATGCATTCATTCATACAAAACTAAACCTGACATTTGTAAAAACACAGCTGGTGAACGAAAGAGCTGTCTTATTCTTCCTAAGTAGAAATTCCAGATTTTAATGTCACAAGATAAAAAAAACTGTTGAGTTTGGGATTTGGGTTTTGCTTTCTTTCACTGTGGGGAGAATTTAAAAAAGGGGGATTTAAAGTTTCAAACTAAACAAGGAAATTGTGTTTGCACTGCAACTTTCTTCCTTACCAATTTCAAATGTTATCAGAGAAAAAGGGGAGGAGAAGGCTACATGAAGATGAAAGGGAAATTTACCCCAATGGTGAGCTTTCAAAAAGCTGAGAGTACAAAGAAAACCTGATCAAAACCTTGTTACCAGAAACTGGAATGACTGCATGTGTCTGGGGCAGGGGAGAAATGCAATAGTTACAGGCGAAAAAATTTCACGTACAATAGAAAATGTTGCTGGATGTCCACTGGGAGATGGAATGATTTCCTCTGAGCTCATGGGAAATTATTGTATGGATATCTGAATGATGGGTCACATCTAGTGCTGAAACCACACAGATATTTACTGTGTTGCATTCAAATATGGGTAGAGTTTAGTTTGTAAATAAACATCAGCAAATTAAATTACAGACTTGCTGCTAGAGACCCGACCTTAAACCAGAGACAAACCTCACCAACATGACTATGCAGATACCTGAATTTTCTTGATGTGAAACAGTTTGGAAGTTAAAGGCCCATTCAAAAGCAAAATTTAATTTAAAATGATGCCCTACAGGAAAGCATTTATTAAGCACTTGTTTCTCTTGCTGTCTGATGCTAAATGTTTTTAAAAATCAGTATTTTTATTCTCCAATAGCGACACAAAATGGATTTACGCTGTCAGATCCCAGCACTTTTTAGTGAGCCTATTAAGATCGGAAGTGCACAGCCAGAAGGGCAGGGCCAGGAATGGTCTTAGAGGCTACTGAGGGACAGCCTAGCATGAGCCTGAAAGTTTTATTTAGTTCCTGAGAGTCTGCACTCCCAGCCATACCCATGCAGTAGGCAAATGGCTCCTTAGATAATCTATACCTGCACAGGATTGGAGAGGTGATGCGAGTGATACAGAAAGAAAGCATGCAGGATAGGGTAAATTTGTCCATTTAAATAAATTTGCCCTCTCCCCCAGGAAAATTTATACTTTTCCTCTCAAAGTTCTCTGAACTCTTGAAAAGCTCCCAGAGGTGACATCAGACAAGCCTTGTGAGTGTTTTTGTAGGCAGATGCTCTCTGCAGAGCACACCAAAATGCCTGGGACTGAAGACAGCAGAGGTGTGCAAATGACGGTGGTACATCTCCTACAGATGGGAGATCCTGCCTTTCATGGAAGATGTAAGAACTCAGTCACAATGTGGATAGTTAAGAAAACATAGTTAGAATACTCCCCACTTCAGGGTTATGCAATAACAATGCATAACAATACAATTATGGACACAATTTTGCGAATTTGGTGGAAATAGCTCTTTCATAATGCGTGATTTCCTATTGATAAAGCATTCCTACCATAACTAGAAAATCCTCTTACACATTGAACAACAAGGCTATGATTGACTGCACAGAAATGAGGTATAATGGGATTTGGCACCTCTGAGCTGGGAGGACACAGGAAGGCCAGCAATTGTTTGCATTTCTGGAGGGGTTATCCAACTTCAGAAGCGTTCAGCGGCGTGTTTCAATCAACAGCAGGAAAGTACAGCTATCTCCACTCTGAAGAAGTTTAATCTATGGCTATGATCCAAAAAGACCAAGTGTCCTCTGAATTCAAAGGCAGCCAATCTTCATAGACTTGAGAAGAGATTATCTAGAGATTATGTTGGTAATTAACTGAGGAAATGGAAAGTTGGTCTAAACCCTGTGGATCTGTCTCAAAGTGACATTGCTCTTTTCTTTCCATAAAAAATGTATGCTGGATCCAGGCTGTGGACATACTTTAAAGAGGAGCACAATGCAACATGGGTAAAGCAGCCAGGGCAGTCTGAATACAGGTGTCTTTCTTAGCTAACTATGTTTGCACTGTACTGGGCAAGTGGGTGGTTGACAGTAGATAATTTCTTTTGTGAAATTAAAATTAAAACTAGCCATTACCCACCAATACCCAACAATCATCATATCAATGTTAACAAGTGTACTGTCATTAGTAGCATTTATTCTAACTAGTCTTTGTAATACCACTAGTTTGCTGCAATTAATCCCAATTAGACAGAGACTGTGAGCACCAGCTTTTATACCCAGTAAAGCCCCTGTCACATCCCAGATGAGCTGAAGGACCTCTCTGCTGCAACCTTGTTAAATAGATAGACTTCATTTTATATTACTCTAGAGAGCTTCTCCATGCAGACATTTCATTCTTACAACATTATATTTTTTCCTCTTATTTGCATGGCAGTGCTTCAGAGTTCTCCTAAATCTTCAATTACTTAGTAACTATTTTTCTTTCTCATCTGATAGCAGCATGGAGTGTAATAAAAGAGTGCTGCATAGTTACAGACATGAAACAGCCCTGCTATTTAACATTTAGATGGTGCAACTGAAAGAGGGCCGATGTGCCAGATAGGCATAGGGGAGGTGGACGTGAGCAGCGACAGTTGGCTGGATGCAATGCCCCTTCTCATTTCTTTCACTGTGGTCCTTGCCAAAAACATTATGCCATTTCAGGCAGACAGAGGAAACGTGCCTGCTTTCCACAGGTCTGCTCTAATCATTGCATCCCACTCTATGGACATTTCTCAGGCTTCAAGTCATTGCTGTTTTGCAGAGTGAAGAACAGCTTGAGACAGCTACAACAGGGCAACAGAACCCCATGCACCAGGCAAATCTCCCATTGCAGACTCTGTAAAATAGACATAAACACTGACATCTCCACATAACCCCACACGATTACCAAATCCCCAGTTCCCCCACCATTAGCTTAGACTTTTAACCCAGGATATTCACGTATCTCTGGGAAGTTTTGGAGTCAGTACTCCATTTTAAATGATCCTTTCACACTTTTCCACATGAATTATTGTTATTTGTGTTAGCAAATGCACTGTATGCCAAATTTTCCACAGGTCTCTTTTCAAATTAGCCATCTGCAGTCGTGTGAAGATTTACAGGCACACAAAGTATATGAAAGGATACCCAAAGGACTATCAAATCACGTAGGTATTTATCCATCTCTTAACGTATTGCATACACTCATTGGCCATTTCAGGTAGAAGCAGTATGATTATGAACAGTAGAATAATATCCAAACAACCCACGTGCACGATCATGCATTCCCAGTCATCAGATTCAAGGTGGTGATAGCCACATAACAAGAGAAAGGTCCTAACTTGAAGAATCCTTCATTCTTCAAGAAAAAGGTGGTGTGTTTTCCATTATTTGCTCCTTAACAACAAAACATTTAGGTCTTTACTGCCTACTGCAGAGCGTTAATTTTTAATGGGAGAAGCTACACGCTGTTTGATTTCTTTAGCGCATGAAGCAGCCAACCAATCGTGCATCACCTGTAACTCCAGAACAGCAGTTTCAGCAAGGAGTCTTCACAGCTCAAAGCATCCTTGAGGGCTAAAGATGTCAAGCAGTTTAAATGCCAATGAAATCAAGGAGACACCAGGCTCAGATGTGTTAGGTAAAAAGGACAGGAATATGGAGACCTCTACTGAGAACAAAAACCTTTGCTCTGCATTAAGAAATAAGGACCTGCTTATAATTTTGCTGTAAGACAACTGTAAAGCACTCGCCTGGTAGAAATTGGGGGAGCAGCACCAATGACAAAATATACAGTAAATTTTATGATGAAAAATGAATGAAAAATGGGCCAGAGGGCATGCAAGAGAGTCCATCTCTCCTTCTGCCCTAAGGCAGAATTAACTGTACCTGAGATGTTACTGGCACATGCCTAGCCTGTCCATTTTGAGGTCTGATGATGGAGACCCTACAATGACCCTAAGCAATTTGTTTCAAGACTTAACAATTAGAAAGCTTTTTCCAGTAATTCTCCAGAGCACTCAAACTCAGTGCAACTATGCCCATTGCCCATCTTATAAAACTCCCAGGCCTTCCTACCCCTCAAAGCTAAAGCTCACTTGCTAAAATTGTTAGTCCACATTGCTTTGAGGACTGCCTGTGCTTGGGCATCCTCCCTGTCTATAAAGGCCCTTCCTTCATGGGGCATGGGCCCTTCTAAGAAGGAGCATGTGCTCCAGCCCCTGCAAGAAGCACAGTGCAGAGGTATCTGCATCTCAGCAGCTCCCTCTGAAGCTGGACAGCCCTCAAAATGTACCAGACTACATTCAAGAGATCAAGGTTTCAGTGGGTAATCCAAGCTATATTGCTGCAAAGACTTTTTTTTTTTTTTTAGCAGTTTTTTTAACTTTCCAGTGTGCTGTGCAGCAGGATTGAAAGTTAATATTCATTTAAGCCACTGCCAGAATAGGGATATTTCTGCTTTTGTATCTTCAACAATATCTCCTGGAATGAAACCATGGATGCCAAGTTTCAAGGTTGAGTGACTTTTTATAGCAAAATTATAAATCCCTGAAAATGGAGGATAAAATGGAAAGTGTTTAATAAGCCTTAACTGAAACACTGCTATCAGACACCCCTTTAATGATTTTGATAGAAATGTATCTTCCCTGAGATTATCCTGTCTGTGAGTACAGCATTCAGCACTGGCATCATTCTGCTGGTGGTCAGTGTTTAAAGGTAGAGTATTTGAAATCCATTGGAGAATGCATAAGACCTAGCAATAGCACAGTGGCTCTCCTGCTGGCAGAAATATAAAACACAAGCAGGGCTGGCAAGTTTTCTCCTAGCCCACTTCCACACCACTGTGGTTGCTGCAAATTTAGCACTGACTCGGGGGGACAATTTTTTTCCTGTCATTAACTGGGAGTTGGGTGGTCTAGACAAGCATGCATGGGCTGGGCTCCTGTAGCCTCGGTGCTCCGGCACAGTCCTGAGGAGCACTGCTGATGGTGCCCCCACCCAGCCAGCATCTCTCTAGTCCTACCATGGAGACCTCAGGGTCTAATCAAGTTGTGTTACAGTGATAGAAGAGGATACTAACACTGGTATTAAGCAGGTAAGCTTTGAGTAGCACCCTGGGAGGAGAAGGGGAGTTTATCATTGTCATGTGCAGTTTAATCTCTTTTAAGTGACACTCTTGCCTAGAGGAAATTGTTAGTGCCGACTGGGATGCGCCAATCTGAAATGACGAAAGATGTGTTCTGTAATTTCACGTGCTGACTTCAGGAGTATTTATGGTTGGCTTCAGTCCACTTTCTCACCAGAATTTACAGTGATGTAAATTCATTTTGTAATGACACCATCACACTGGTGCACTCATTTACATTCCTGCACTTCAAAGGTAAACAACAACAAAACGTGCCTTGATGATCAGAAGTAATGAAAAAGGACAGCAGCGCAGGTACCAATAAAGGGCTGTAGCCCAAGTCAGTCCTTGGGGGAAGCCATAATTTGGTAGCTAAAAAATGGCAGCAATACATTTGCTCCCAAACTAGCACATGGCTCTTTGCTGCTACTCCACCTGCAGTTATTTCAAACACTGGTTGTTCTTCAAGATGCCTATGAATACCATCAGATGCTACTCAACAGCTATTGAACAGAGGTGAGGTATTAGTCTGCTACCCCTATAATGTTCTAAGAAATCTCCCTACAGAGGGATCTTTCTTTCCTTTTTTTTGGCACTTCTACTCATTTTTTTGACACTAGGTCAAACTGTACTTTGTTCCACTCTTTTGGTTTAGCTGAGCATGTTTATAACATTTACTCACACTACTTTTTCTGTATTCCCTTTTTGCTCAAGCCTTCTTCAGATCAGCCCTTCCTAACTCTACAGAGGGGATATTCTTATTTGAGAAAAAAACTCTACCTTTTTTGGTCTGTCCCTATTTTTAGCTTCAGGCCATGAGCAAATGAAAGCATATACTGACAGCAGTGTAATATGCAAGATAGAACAACTTCAGCCAAGGCTCCTTAATGGAAATGGCAACTGCTATTGATTTCCTAAACACAGAGGTTGTGCCCTTCACCTCTATGACAAATCAGTTAGTAAAGACTTGGGACTCAAGGGAAACCCCTTGGTATGTAAACATGAACTTGTGGTTTACTATTAACACAATATACTCTACAACGTGTTCTATGGTGAAGTCTGGGAAAATACAGGAGAGCTCTGTCAAACAAGGATATTAACAGTAAAAAATAAATCGCTAATATAAATGGAATTGAATTCAAGAGGCAAAAGAAACAGCAGGCACATAAGAATACCAAGAATCTGGTTGGCCTTTGAATTACCATTAAATTTATAATCAAAATGAAAAAACAAACAAACAAACAAAAAAAAAACAAACCAAAAAGATTACTACTTGGTTGTAATATAAGACATACAGTGATAAAGAAAAATAACTGTTATTTATCTTCTGATAACAGTAAATTGCACTTAAAGCAATTAAATTTAGTGTAAGAACTCTGCCTGACAAGGACAAACATCTGTATCATTAATGGCTGTCATGACAGAACAGACAAATAATATTTTTCCAAACAATAAAATGAGGTTAAGAAGCTCCTCACTATTTGGTAATACATTTTATGTTTTGAACATGAGGAATAGCCCATTTAGTAGCTGAGCTACTTGCCCCTGAACCATAGTTCTGTCATAACCAATGTTTTTACAGGCATTACCAAGGATGGGGAACACAGACATCACAGGAGATGTTTGTGGCCCCTCTTCTCTCACTACTAACAGTAAAAGCAGCATAAATAAAAACACTCAGTGGCCTGGTTGTACCAGCAGAAAGATCAGACAGACAGCTTAGATCAATAACACTGAGAATAGAATAACTTATTTTGTCCTTGAAACAAAAGCAACTTCCTTACACCCCTTAAGTTAATAACGCTTTATTTTGTCCCCAGCTGTTAAGTTTATAGAAATTAAAAGTCATGACTATTTGTCTTTTGCCAGCATGAATTTAAAAGTGCCTTTAAAAAATCTCATTATCATTGTGTTTTTTTTTTTTTCCAAGCAGATTCAATACAAAACAGATTACATCCTGCCTGCACTAGTAAAGTGCACATAAATTTTTCACAAACCAATTTATCTTAAAAATTTGTCTTTCCTCATTTTGATTCTGGACACAGTGCACAGCAGAAAGGCACTTCAAGTATTTTTTAGATAACACAATTCTAGAGATGGTGATGCATTAGTGTTTCTGGGGTCTTTCTGTTTTATAACATTATTTCCAGACCATCAAAAGGCACCTTTTATGAAGTAGAATGATCTCATATGAAACAATTATATTAGCATGAAATTTTAGTCTAATGTTCAACCTGAATTTTAAGATTAGATCTACAGGATTCATTCACAGGTAACAGAAGAAGAGGATAAAAGTAATTTCCTTGGGTAAGGAAAGTTGGAAACATCTGACAAATCATCTGCAAGGGGGCTGCACAGATCCCCTGCACAATCATTTGGGAAATCAGCAGTCCTGCAAGACCACAGCTGTGGGACCACCACCAGTCCCCCACGCCGACACCAGCGACAGCCAACAGTACAGTCACTTCATCAACGATCAGATCATTTCAGCAGTGCAAGCCATCCTTTTTCATCACTAGGAGGTGACCATAATTCTCACCAAAAGACTTTAAGAGTGATGGGAAGAGACAATCGATTTCCAGCTTTGTGGGCAACTGTTTCTCTGGAGAACGGCCCTTCCTCTGCAGAGACATTACTCAACAATGCTTGGGGACGGTCAGGAGATACTGGTTGAAGAAACACTTCCAGTGAAAAACTGCACTATACTTGGAGCTGGCAGAGATATTTATAGTCAGTTTTGTTTGAACAGCTATAATAGCTGAGGTACTACTTTTATTCTACTAGATGGCTCCTAAAAAATCAAGGCAATGACACTTGTGGAGCAAGAAATCTTCCACTGCCACTTTTCATGAAGCATTTCTTTCCCGCTGGCACTGATGACAGCCCTTTCACAAGTACCACAACTGCTTTACAGAAAGAACAAGACACGAGTATCTGTCATGACATGAGTGCACAAAAGAACGGAATGAAAGGTACCTTATACGAGCCTGAGTCACTTACCATTAAAACATATCAAAATCATGAATCTCTCCTATTCTTTCATTTGCTTGCACTCCTGCCTAAGGAAGACTTTTGAGTACACTTTCATTTTAGCTAATAAAGCACTCACTAGTAATATATTTAGAAGAAATGGTACTGTTGCCCCCTTTGATCGAGACAGACACTGACTGTCTAGGAACGGTTAGTGAATAATTGGGCCCGGTAAAGGAGAAAGAAAAAATTTCTTGGATATTTGGGTGGATTCTAAATGTGTCATCTTATTCTTGCATGTTTGCTAGTCTTGGAGCAGAAGTGGTCACAACAAGAGTATGCCATTATCTTTTTTAGGAATCTCAGATATAGATTGGGTCAAGAAACAACCCTAATCAGAAAGCAACGTGCAGAGGAAACAGTTCTTCACCCACAGCAGGCTCCTGCTGCAGGGCTACAACCATGGCATTTCTGCTTGTGCTTGAACATTCACTCCCATACTAGGAAAAAGAATTTTGAAAGCTGGGGGTAACAGAATAACCCATGACACATTCAGAACAAAGCCCTTGACCAGACTTTCTGCTTATTTGGCCAGAAAGTATAGATTCCTTTTACTTTAAAAAAAAAAAAAAATCCACCCTAAACTATAAAGAAACATAATTCCCTGTGCTGCCCAGTAAGAGTTGCCAGAAAAAAAAAAAACACAAAAAAAAAAAACCAACAAAAAACTACCTCTAAGCATGGCTGAAGTTGCTGCCCTGGGGGAAAATCCTTGCACATTTCCTTCCCTCCAGCAGACAGGCAGTGACAGTCCTTCAGGAGAGCCTTCAGGGACACACCAGAGAAAACTTCCAATTTTCTTTTCCACATTAATTTGCATTAAGCTGACATTTTTCATGACGGGCATTTTCAGATTTGGGAAGAAATGTATTTTCCTTTGGAAAGACATTTACCAGAAAATTTCTACTACCTATTTCAGATTCCTCCTTTATCTTTAGTAGTGTCGCCTCATCTCTGCAGGCGCACCCTCTTTACTATGATTACATTCCTGTGCGTTATAACACGTTAGTCAGAAAACACACAATTGGAAAGAGTGGATGTAAAATTTCAACTTCAGGATGTTAAACCTTCCTTTACCACCAAAGGGCTGATGGGACACTGGTTAGAAGGAACCAAAATGCAAAGCGGTTCCTTTAACCTTCTTCTCAAACTGCATGCAATTAGGAATGTTTTGGCGAGCACTGACCTTTCTGGATCGGTGCACGCTAAACTGGGAGCAAACATCCCACGGGGAGCCCTGGGAGGCCACCTGACTAAGAAATGCATCTCTGAATCACAATCACCTACTCCCCGTGGGAGGGAAAGGGGAGTGATTTACCGCTAGCCTACAACAGGACTAAATTATTACCTCCCCGCACGCAGGTGCTGGCTCAGCTATTTTGACCCAGTGAGTGGGAGGGCTGAGCCAAGGTGTTACCCAGCCCTTGGAGCTACCCACCATCTCCTGGTCTACTCACTCTGAGTGGTAGTTTAAGAAAGCTGCAGAATGGAGGATGGGTTATATACTTTCTTCCTAACTTCTCTAGACAGAGGAAGTCACAAACCAATCAAACTACAAACTATCCCACGTTTATTTTCAAGTTAAAGCTGTGTTTAATACACAGTCATTGTGCGCTTCATACTGCAAGTTCTGCTCTGAGAGCCTTTCAGAAATCAATAATGGATAGCAGGAAGCTGGAAGTTAGCAAAAGGTGTGTCTTGTAGCATCCTGAAATTGCCAATATTGTTAAAAAAGAGAAAAATATTCTATTTTTATACCCCTTGGCCTTCTATTCATGCCAAAAATAATCATAGTTCTGTTCTTATTCAAGACAAACTGAATTTAGGATAACTATCCTTGATATGTATTGCAGGAAACCAAACACTGAATTACCCGTATTGTGTATTGAGCAATTCTGTGGTCTGGCTAAGCCTACATCACTGAAGTATTTGAGTGGAGTTCAGCAATAAAAGACCTGAGATATAAGAGTAAATGTTCAATGAAGCAAGAACCAATTACACAAACAAGCATTGAGGTTATAAAGTTCATTAGTTCAGTGTGCTTAGGAACCAACAGCAAAATGCAAATGACAATGATATGTGGTGATGGCAATCATGAGCATAAACAGAATGTTTTAAATGGTAGCAAATTCCAGAAATAGGTGCCTTTTTTCTGAGCCAAGAAAACTCAATTTCCACTTGGCACAAAGTAATCAATTAGATATGGCACTTACTGGTCAACCGAGAGATGGATACACCTCTCCTCTCTTCTAACACTTCAGACTGTATACAAATCAATGATCAAAGTAAATGCAATCATACAAGTTTGTGAGTTTGTCATAAAGCCATTAATTTCTGAGTTTGCTGCTGTACGTGGAACTTTCTCGTAAGAAAAGAGATAGGTGCTGTCATAAACAGTATCCATTGTTTGACAGAGGGTAAAGGATCAGAAAATCAATAGGTTTGCACTTAAAACTAATTGAGCCGTTCCCTAACACTGCATGACTTGCAGCAAGACAAGGAACCATTTAATCACTGAAATATTTTGCCTCTAATCTAGGTACCTATGCAGCTTGGAAGAACATCTCATTTAAAGTCAACTTCAAATGATGTGTATAGGCAGAGATGGGGTTAAATCTTGTTCCCGCACACAGTGAAGTGGATAAGTCAGTAGTGCAAAGAACTCCAAAGGCCAGTGAAAGCCAAGCTTTGGAGGAGATTTCATCTGAGTCTAAGGAAGAAAATGACCCTAAGTGGAACTGGCTTAAGTGCAAGGCCTGGTAGATGAACCAGCTTGTGGGATTTGGGCACCTCATTATCCTTGCAAAATCTGGTATTACGCAGAAAGAGGACTTTAAAATTACTCAACAGACAAATTAATTTAATGGAACTACACTTTGTCTATTCTATACTTCCTTGGAAAGAACAGCTTGAATAAAGTGATTTGAAAATGTAGCCTACTGTTAACATTTTTCTGCATTTCACTTTTTCTTTTATACCTCATTTCAATACAGTCAGTAGAACAGAATCATGAAACGGCCAAGTTGCCATATTAACTCGGACTTCTGAACAGTATTCCCCTAGTGAATAATAGCATCCCTAATTTGAGGTACAATAAACTCCCATCCACCTTTCCTCATTTCCCAGTCCTCTCCCCAACAATGGCAGCTCTTTTTTCTTTACCTTCTCCTTCAGTTGTCTGCAATGTTCTTAATAAGCATAACAAAGAAACAGAAGAAACATGCAATTAACTTTTTTGTCTGTTTTTAGACTCTAGCATAAGAAGAACACGAGTCCTTTGATTGTTCCTGTGCAAATGTTTCTACCATTGGACACTCCAACACTTGCACAGATGTCAGGACAGACATAATCAGATTATTCATTCCAGCAACTCCTGTGTTTTTTGGAAGTTATTTACAATATTAATCCTTAATTCCATCTAATTGAAGGCATCTGTCCTGATCTGCCTCTTCCATCTGAGGGCCCTGTGTCCCCTTATGCAAGTCTTGCTATTCAGATTCTAATTCATCTACTTGCTTGACATTTTCCTAGCTGGAAACTGTATCTGTAAAGCACCTCCAAAAATGGAGGTGTGATGCTTGGTAGTACTTAATATCTTAGATATGCTGAAGAATATTTAGCTTGCTTTTACAATAACCATCACTGTGCAGTTAAATGGTGCCAAGTCACAAAGTACATCATCTGAGCAATGGGATTAACCCATTTTGTGACAAATATTGCAACTGCAAAAGCATCTATCACATAATCTAATGATAAGGCCAGAAAACATTTCTTAGCATAATGCCATCATACTCTCTCAGATCACAGAAATTTCTGAAATACTGACTTAACACCCCAACCTGCAACAAAAATTTTACACATCCTTGAAAATGTCAAGATGTATGGAAAGGATCCACTCTATATTTGTCCCAGGACCTACATTACAGGGCAGAGGACCAACTTTATGCAAGGCAGAAAGTGTATTCTAATAGCTAGAGCTGGGAACATTTCCTGACAAAAAAATATTTCACTGAAAATGGAATATACAACAAGTTAATGTTGTTTCCAGGAAAGGTCCTCAACCAGCCAACAGGTTCTTCAAGGAAAAGAGGCTTTTCCTCAAGAAATACAATACCTTTGATTCAGGGATGGGAACTACAACATTTGTAACCTATAGTAAACCACTCTATGTCTTTCTTGGACTCAGTGATTTTATTCTGTTTAGCTACTATGCTATTTAACTCCAGTGGTGTGGCTTCTTTCATGTGTGTAACAGTGTGATTGACTGGGGCCAATTCTTTGAGGTAGGGTAGAGGGAAAAAGGAAAACTGAAATTCTGTTCAAGGAGAAAGTAACGATGGGAAGAAAGTACCTGACTGTTGTACTTCATCAGTGACAAGAGGTAGCTAACACAGAGAGCAGGAACAGGCGGAGACCAACACTGTGAGGAGATCAGACTATGTCTCCTGTGCTGATGGAAAGGTTTGAGTTTCCCCTAAGCAGCTTTCAGATAATGGGCTCATCACTCTTCTCCATGCGCTCCCGTATGGACAGCAGCCATGGAGCAATGTTCCCAGGGGCGCAGACAGTAACTGAAGCTCTCTGTGTCACCTTTTTTCCATCTTTATCCTGTGCAGCAAAGTTATGATGATTCCCTATGGAGCCAGAGTTTACTCGTGACCTGCTGAAGCCATAGGCTTCTGCCACAACACCATTTTTCCCCCATAATAATTGGCAAAATGAGACATGCTGAAAGAAGGGAATAAAAGAAATCCAGGGTATGACCTGTGCAATCTGATTCTCAGTGCTCTACCTGTACATTCTGCAAAATGCACTGAACTGACTGGTTATATGGCTAATAAAACTACTTGCTTTTTGTTTCAGTCCAAACAATAGGAATATCTAGAAGCAGAAGAGGAACAGGCTGTGCATATTAAACAAATATTTGTGCAAAATAGAATGTCTATTTTAAAAGACTGTTCCGAAATCTGAAGATAACTTCTCCAAGAGATTGGACTGGAAGATGAAAGGTAAGGCTACTGTATTTGGGCAGAGCTGAACAACATCCATCACCACTCAAGCATGGAAATAGAGTAAGGGCTTCAGCAGCTTACATCCCTGGAATCAGTTATCTAATGATTCATCTTTGCCACAATAACTGTTGCAAAAATCAATTCTACAGCTTTCTTCCAGTCTTGGGCCTTGCATGGAAAAGTGATTATTTAAATTAATTATTTAGCAAGTACTTTCAGGAGGTTAAAATACAGCAGCTAACCATGCTGCCTTTTTATTTCACAATCATTGAAATTTTTTTAATATCAGCATCTCAGATACACAGATATGTGATTAAAAACAAACAGTCGTAAGAAATGTCAATATAAATACTAGACAATGAAATACAGCTTTTCAGTTCATTAATATCTGTATTTTAGGTGACTGCAGGTGCACCTTAATGAATTACATGACTAGTAAAATACAATTAAATGCAGCTGCATATGTTTACAAAACTGCAGAACCAAATTACAGGTATCAGTAGTGCCCATAATTCATCCATAATTGACAATTTTCATATTACCGGAATAAGGAATCAAGTCATGCAGATGATTACTGCATTTGCCTTTGAGCACTAGAGACCTAGGTTCATTTCCTATGCAGCACCACAAATGAAACAAATTACATGCTTTCAGGTTAAGACAGACCTGAAAGCAAAAGCACCCCTGAATGACAGCCAAAAACCCAAATCATTCAGGTTCTATTTAACTGTCAATAAAAGTTCATGAATGGCTAATAGTTGACATAACTTAAACATATTGTTAATAAAGTATTCTTTACAGAAGAATCATCGTGTCTCTGCTGCAGAACTGGGTTCTGACCCGAGTTATCCAGTGGATGGATATTCTGGCTTCAAGGACATGACAATGACATAATAGAGAGGAGAATTTCTGCCTAGGATTTTGGTTTTCTTCTATCTCCCCTTTTACATGCAGCATAGTGATGATCTCTTTTTTGGCAGGATCTTTTCTATTGCAGTAACTCCTGTCTACATTTAATTTTAATTTCACCCACAGACCTCCTTAGGATCTCAGACAGCATGCTTTATTCAGACCTTGACTGGAGAAGCTCCTGAGAAACCTGCTCTACCTGCCCTGCTGTGAGCAGGAGACAAGACTAGATGATGCCCTCCAATTGATAAGAGCCCACAGTTCAACTCCCTGTTCCTCTAATTGTAACACCTCCTATAGCAATATATTACCAGGGCTGTATGTTGTCCAGTCAACAGGACACTGGATATGGGGATCAGGGACTGCCAGATTCCAGTATTGATCATTTTAGCTGCATGAAGAGCTACTGGGGAGAAAGTATCTTTGTAAGCATTCTGGCAGTTGAGTGTTCAGTACCGAACGGTGCTCAGTTTTGGAGACAAACTCAGACAGACCTCCTGCAAACCCCCAAAGGCCATACACCCCCATGCTGCACACCTCTAATGACCAGAGAGCCAGACAAACACAGACACCAGGGTACCTCTGCCAAGGCAGGATTTTGGATGACGGCATCACAAAAGTGCTCAAGAGCTCAAGGTCTTCATAGAAAGACTCCGCAAAAGCCTGGACCAGGAAGCTTGACTTGACTTTGTCACATGGCTGTGTGTTTGTAGAGCTCCAAGGGATTGCAAAGACACCATAAAGCTCCCTCACTTCACACGGGGGGCAGCAGGGCAGAGAGCTAGCAAGCAACAAGTTAATTATATTGAAGACTGCAAAATAATAATAAAAAAACATAAACAAGAAAACTTGTTCAATGAATAAATCTGCTGCGTCTCAGCTATGCTTAATCCTACCATGTGTATACATACTACAAACCCTCCTGACAAATGCCTGATAAAGAAAGAAGCCTAGTTAAAGGGACACCACTAATCCTGAAGTAAAACCAATCATAGTTTCTTCTCTTTTTTTTTTAATAATACACATCCATTGTAGGCAATAATTTTGATATGTTAAAAAAATAATTAAATGCAGCAGTCTGTTGCTGGTTTAATTTCACTTTAAAATGGATGATAGCCAGTTCACATTTTTAAAAGCGAGAAATATTTTTTTGGAAATCAAAAAGGGAACATAATTAATTTCAAATATTTCTCGATGGCACACTGGCTGATCTTATATTTTTATTCTACTATGCAGTTTTATTCAAATCCTCCAAAGTATTTTAGCACCAAGTCCCAACAGATTTTGGCAAGAGGCAGGTGCCTAAAATAGACTAGGGGTTGGTGACAGGATCTGGGGCTTCCAGGTCTGTCTTCTTCCAGTATTATTCAGAGCCGGTTTTCAGCATGCTGGGTCAAGGGCAAGGTTGTTTCCTACCCCACGCAGTAATGACTGTGCCCCCCGAAAAAGTAGCACAGGAGTTCTTTAGGTAGGGATTGTGGCACACTAGTAGAGCCTCATGGAGGAGCCGTGTGATGCCTGCATAACTTCACACACAGTCCCTTCTCCTTAGGTGTAGTGTTGGGCCGTGCTCAATAGCAAACCTGCTGCCTGCCTACCCTCTTGACGGCACATGCCCGGGCCAGCTCTGCAGGGGTCTAGCTGGCAAGCCAGCTGGGGAAACCAGAGCAAAACCCATGTTTCACATGCCTTCTGTGTTACCATGCCTGAAAGACAGGCTCAGCGACCTCTTCTGATGCACTCTACCCTGCAGTAGTGTCCTGGGACTTTTTGAAGAAGGAAGAAGAAAACTTGAGTGGAGATTTTGCTCAGAGGTAGTATGACAACTGCAAATGCCATGCATGCAGTAACCACTATAATCAATACAGCTATTCTGGGTGCATTACACTAAGTCTTTCTAAAGCTAGGATCCAAATGCTCAGAGGGATGAAAGAACGAAGAAAGGATAAAGGAAAGAGTAAAAAGCAGACAAATTAAGAAAAGGGGTAATAACACCTGAGATGCCAATAAGCTACCGCATGTAAGATATATCTTCCAACTAGGGACTTATCTGACTACCAATTTATCCTTCAGGAAACACCTGACTTCACAAAAAAGACCTGTTTGTTTTATGACTCCTTCAGTATTTATCTTACCAACTGGAAAATTTTAGCTGGCTGCACTGTGTGCAAGAACAGTACCGAGAAAACCACTGCTATGATTTCCCTCTGCAAAACTGTGGGTAAGATGTAGCAAGCCTAAATTTCCGAAGACAAAGATAAAAAAACAATTTCCTGAGATCATCTGTTTGAAAGTCTTTGCTGGATTTAAAGTGTAAGTTATCAGTAGGATTTTATTTTAAAAGAGCGGAAGGACAATTTTGCAAATTTATACTGACAAGTAGGTGTTTGTTATCGCTTAGATTTTGTAAAATGCCATAGTTTTATTTTTGGTTGTTTTATGGATTCTATTATGGAAAGAAGTCATGGCCACTTCTCTACACAATGAAATGGATTCCAACTCACATAAAGGTGCTCAACTGCTTTACCTCTGTTGTTACTTCTTAGAATGTGAGGTGAGGAATGAGTAGATAAACACTATGGGCTGAGGAACCTGTAATTCTCAGTATAAGATATTTGGAGAGCTTTCATACTGTTAAATCCTATTGTGCTCCTTTGGTATCTGAGTATACCCCACTGATTATGAATGTAGAACAAGGATATTGTTCTTAGCAGCAAAAATTGTTTCTCAGTCTAAAACCACATTTCTTTTATGCCTATGGAGACACGGAAAGAATATCTTTCCAGTCTAATAAATCTCCAAATACCTTCAACTGGACAGTCAGAGATGTGAAGACTGAAGTTTTCCATTCTTGGCTCAGCAAAGCTTTCTGCAATGTTTTTGCAAAAACACCTGTTTGTACCACATCTCACTGCAGAGAAATGCTGTGTGCCACTACATGCCATCAACATTCCTTTCTTGCACACTCATGGCTGAAAAACTGTCCCTTGTGTGGCCAGATTTCCCTGTGTGGTGTAATGGTTTCAGTCCTAAGAGTGCTCAAATGGTGTTCATGGTCATCATGGTCACTTACGAACAACAATGTTCATCAAAGCTTGTCATCCTCTGGGAAATCCCAGAACACCAGTCAAGAACATTTTGAAGATTAGGAGAAGGTAAAAATTACAACTGGGCAGGAAGAAGCCCACCATGACCCAAAATGTCACCATCCACCATCTTTAAGACAATGTAACCTTGAGGAGACACTGTCCTTCCTGCAAAGTCATTCCTCTAGAGGAGATATGGGCCACGTGAGAGCCTGGTACGTACCACCTACAGAGATTAGATTTAGTGTCCCCCTTCACCTCCACAGGTTGGTTAGGTTTGCTAGTGACTCACAGTGAGCAAGAAGAGTCCAGATCTGTCCCCTGTGGGAACACAGAGGAAGGAGCTTCGTGTGGACACTGCCCCAGAAGATCCACACCAGCATTTCAAGACTCGGTGAAGACATGATTGAAAGCTACTGTGAGCCTCTATCCACACAATCCTCCCACTCCTCTGCCCCCTGAAGAAAGACAGAATAGTAATATATCCCAGCCTTAGCAGGAGCTACTTATATCCTGTAGTAGGAGGCTTTACCAGCTTCGCTTAGTTTCTAAGTGATATAACACAAATCTGTCACCCCAGATGGTCTAGCTGATAGCATCTGTGGCTGAAGTGCCGAGAAAGGAAGCCATACTTCTTACCACTGTGTATAAAAAGAAAACTCTCCTGCAGTAATATTTCACCACTGACAGCATAGCATCTTGGTTAAAAAAAGAAACACTCATGTATCCTAATATTCTGCCTTCCTAAATAATAAAATCAATCTCTATGTTAGCAGCCTGTCTAGTCAATATTTCCCCTATAAAGCTAACTTATATTCCAATTCTATGTCCAGGATAATGGTTAATGGGAGGATAATCAACACATTACAGAGTCCTGATTTTCTATATGTTAAAAAGATTCCTCTGCCTTCATTAACTAAAAAGGAGGAAGCTTGTAGGACTATTTTTCAACACTGACTTCACAGCATACGCTATTCCTTTTGCTATTATTTTGTAAAGGTTTAACTTGCATGCACAGATACATGTGGAATTCACCTCATGGCTTTCTCCTCCATATCTATAATCACAGCCATGTAATTTAGCCCACATCCACAACTACACTGCCTGCCTGCTAATATATTTCTCTGAGATTTATTTCTGCATACCAACATAATGGTATACCCTCCTCAGCATGCTCAAATGGTCATTTTTAGGAAGGTAGGAAGTCCCTAAAGTTATTAAAACATTGTTTTTTTCATTTTCACTAGATGTGGAATGCCTCTTCACCAATTAATTTTAAAGCCACAGCAGTGCCTGGACATTGCTTTTGGTCAGTAAAAGCTTTTCTGGAAGTACAAACATCTCAGTGTAAAAGTCCATTATCTCACATCCCTTCAAAGATATAAGCAAAGGCTCTTTCCCTCAGAAAAGACTGCACAAGTGTAAATTCAGCATGACCTGAAACTCCAGCCCAGCAAGTAAAATTTCTGTACTAGATATTACATATACATTTATATCCCAAAAGCATGAGTCTGCAAGATAAATGTCATGATTCCTTTTGCATTCTAATAGACATTTGAAAATTAGGATCAGTTTTCACTGCTTAATAAATGACAGAATTTCACTTACGTGCCACCTAAATCTGGGCATAGGACACAAATATAACAAAACATACATAGACAGCAGACTTCACAGTTACATTGTGATGGAGATTAAACAAACAAACCTTGAGAAAAATATTAAGCTGTAATCTACTCATATACCTTCCATAGCCAGAAATGTGATTTGACAGGAGCATGTGTTAAGTTTACCACATTTAGTGGGCATTTTTAAGTTTAGAGTATATTAACACATACAAGGCCCTGCTTTCACTTTTCTTTTTTTCCCAAAGACTCAAAATTGTAAGCTGGACTCCTGATAAATTTGATTTTCCCATCTAGTCTGGTGCCCTGGTGTCATTAATTTGTAATAAGAGCTGGGATGCTCTGATCTGAGGGGAGACCTACTACCTGGTTAGCTAGATGTTGATTGTGACAGCAAGATGACATAGTATGGTACAAAAATGGTTTTAGCCACCTTGTTTATGATATCTCTTGCTACTTGAACAACTGACAGAGATGCACTTACCTTATTGTCTTAAATAATACCACCTTTCAAGTAACTGTATGTTTCAATACGAACAGCTTTAAAAGGAAAAAAAGGAAAACTAACCTACAGAAACCTATAGAACAGATGGTGTATATTATTATCTGACAGCAAGGTAGGTATGACAGCCTTCCCTCCTTTGGCCTCCAACCATGGAAATTATGCCCTGTTCTCCTTCTCCCTTGTGCCCTGGCTCTTGATTTGACAATCATTTCTTCACCCTAAAGGTAGCCACGTCCCAGGGTCAGCTGAACTCAGGAAGTACAATTCCCATAATAGAGTGGGGCACAGATCTAGTTTGGGTGGGAAAGGTTTTGACTAGAAGGATTTATGTCAGGAAAGTTGCCAGAAGGTCTCTAAAGATATTCTTTAATAAGCACTAAATGACACAAAATGACTGAGAAGAATGGTAAAGTTGCAAAGTCCTTAGAAAGCAGGATCCAATCTGCTGTCAGGTCTAATCCTACAACATTAATCCTGTGCATGAGTTGTACATAACTCCATGCCCCCTGGCTCCTCAGGACCCTGCCCAAATCAGTGTGTAGTTCAGCCAGCAACGCAGACCGTGCAACGTTTATTCTTCCCTTCAGCATTCAAGGTGCCATCCCTTGCTTCACTCTTTGTTCAAAGTCCAAATCCAGCAATAAATGAAACAATAAACTTGCTGAATTCCCCACCAAAGAATACTTCATTCACTATCCTACTTACAAAAACAAAGAGATGGGTGTCCTGAGGAAAATACAAGCACTGAAGGAGCCCTGCCTCGGGGAGAGAAGCAAGCTCAGGAGACTCATGGAGAAGATGTCACTTTGTCTAAAATCTGCATGGGATGGACGCACGCGATACATGGATGTTTTAAGA
>VZTV01013674.1:1812-13996 GCA_013400875.1 Anhinga rufa | reverse complement strand
AATTAGTGTTTACATTTCTTTCTATACCATTAAAGCCTGAGCAGAACAGCACTAGATGGCATCCAGGTCCTTCTTGGTGCTTCCAAAACGTTGCAAGTAGGAAACCATGCTGCACGTGCTGGTGGGTGATTAACATCCTCCTCCTGTGTCCCAGGCAAGGCCACCCTTGTTGCCACGCCACAGGTCTGAACGGCGGTCCTCACTGTTCTTCATGGATGATCTCCTTTTAGTCTGATTGTCTTTTAGGAGAAGTGTATGTTGCAATGGATGCAAGACTGTTTTTACTTCAGAAGTGGCGTCTTGAATACTTTTGCTTTTCTGGAAGCTTCAAGTTTAAAATGAGATTTAAATTCAACTTGGAAATGGTACATTTGCAGAATAAAAAATGAATTTTGAGCAGACTAATAGTCTGATGCACAAAAAAGGGAGAGGGTGAAGTGAATGATAAGGGAGGGAAAAATTGAAGAGAAAATGTGAAATGTTTTTGGCTGTTTTTACTGGGGAGAGGCTGAAGCATTTTATTTTAATATTCTAACAGAACTGCTGACATTTTCTTTGGAATTGATTGTTATTAAAGTGATTTTAATGTTTTCATTTTGTCTCCTTTAGGTACTCATAAAAAAATGCCCAATTATGTCAGTTTTCAGGTTGTTTTTTTTTTTTTTTGTTCTTAAATGCAAGTCCATTGAATTCATCTTAAATTCAGATTTCAACCTGAAAGTTTTGTTTCCCACTCAGTCCTGGCAAGGAGAGCTGCTGAGGGGTAGTGCAGTGAGCAGCAGTGCAAGTGAAATCCTGTTCCAGAGCTGCTCACCAGGTGTGATGCTCTCAGTTCTTATTCAGAACTGCCCTGGGAAGCAGAGGTGTTCCTGGGACTAGTCATAGTCCAGCATTTAAAAATGGATGTGTTGATAACAGTGCTGTAATCCAAACTATTTTGGAAAGGGGACCAAATGTCAGATTGCTTCTGTTGCTGGGTCAGGCAGTGAAACACCTAAAATACACTCAGAAGGGGGAATACAGTTTTTGGAGACTGGAAGAGACAAAATAACCACCGAGGCAGGTTTTTCTCCTTGTCTTTCAGTTCCAAACTGTTGATTGCTTTGCAAAATGGCAGGGAAAATGCAGCTAACACAAAACCATTGTAGTACTCCCACCTCCCTTTGCGCTGCCTGAGATCTGTCCTCAGGCCTTTGTGGTCCATCACACAGGCAGGCCTCAGCATGTGTCCCTTTGAATGTAACTTTTGGCTCTTTGCCTTGTGTTGCATCAGTCTGTCTCCTCTGTGGGGAAGGCTGTTGCAATGTTCTTAAAATGTTGGAATGACAGAAAAAAAGAAAGAACTTGATCGCTTTTTAAGTAAAGAGTAATAGCTCTTTTGAAAATATGCAGAACTTAAGTGCACTCAGGGACCGTAAAGGATGCCAATCCGGTCCTTTTGAGAAGATGTCTTTAGAAAAGGGAGTTAAATAAGCATGGTCTATGTGTCCAAATTAATTTGCACAATGTGTTTCTTGGGTGCTTTGCTAGTATGTGCAGAATCTCAGCTTTCATAGATTTTTTTTTTTTGGTATGTATACTTTTAGTTCCCATGGCTTCAGAAAGCACCTCCCAAGAGAACCAAGCCTAATTTATTGGTGAACAGGCTGAATACACAGGTGGTCTGAAACAGCAAGTCCCTGTTCTTTGCTGGCTGGCATGCCAGTCCTAAACCCTTGTGGTGTTGCCTTGTTGTCCACACTTAGCCCTTTCCCTGCTGCTGAGGGCTACTGTGGAAAGGGGAGGGGATCAGAGCAAAATGCTGAGTTAGGGCAGGCATAGCAGTATTTCTGGGCAGTTGTTATGTTCCTCAGGGGGTGACTGCAAAAAAACTATTCTCAATCAATGCCTCCATTAGTTCCTCTGTAAAGGCCATATTTCCATCTTGATCTCTCCATAAATCAGTTGAAAGCAGTGATGGTTGGAGTGTGGCATTTGCCACAGTTGAAACTTCTGCACTAGACTGAAGTATTTGGTTAGATTCATTGCAGAGCTTGCCCTTTTGAAAGGATCTGATACTGAGATGTCACTGATGTGCTGGAAAAAGAAACTGCTGGAGAGAGTAGCTGAGGTCCTGCAGGCCCAGGGGAGTCGTAGGTGTCATCTGCTGAGGCTGTTGAGAGCCAGCAAACTGCCGGAGTGAATTCAGCATACAATGCTGAGGCCAGGTACAGGAGCTGATGTCACTGTGTCACTCAGGAGAGGATGATTAGACAAGGCCTCTAACTTTGAGGCCCAAGATTTATTTTCTCCCGAGGATTTAAGATTAGAGCCTTAATTGCAACTGCTAAGAAATGCCCTTAATGTCAAAAATAGGGCTTCTCAGGTAGGGTTTCAAGTGCCATCGCATTATGGCTGTTGAAGGATTAGATTAGAGCAGATTCTCCTGTACAAATCTTCCTTCCATTAACCTCCCCAGTCAGCTCAATGCTTTCAGTTGCTAGATTAGCATCTCTTAAGAGTGCCTGCTCTTGTTCCTCTGGGCACCCCTCCATTTGTCAGTCCTTCCTTTGGTTAATGCCTTGCACTTGCTAGGGCCAAATAAACAGTGCCATTTCAAAACCAGCATTTAATGCTGTTTTGTATGATAGTACTGTAATATCTTGAAGAGAGGGAGGCTCAGGGGGGTCTCACCTGCTTCAGCTATCTTAACTGCAGCATTCTACATTTCTGTACTCTAAAAGGGTTTAAAGTATGATTTCACAGGGAACAATTCCAGCTCAGTATGTGAAGAGAGGAAAGGCTGACGGAGCAGAAGGGAGGTGTGTGTGTGCGCAAGAAATCCTTGTTCATTAGAGGCAGGGGGGAAACAAAAATGAGCGACTGTGCAAGTTCACCTCTGATGCATGCCTCAAGGGAAGAACTTGAGTGCCACCCTGTAATTTCCTTTTAGAAATATGAATACAGCTGCAAGTGATGAGAAGTCTTAAAACAGCTGCAGATATCTTTCCTTGCTTTCCAGACCTTGCCAAAGGGAGCCTCTAGGAGTTATCATAGTGTTTTATATTGGTACCTCTTGCCTTTGTATCTGAGCCATCTTGTAGCAATTAGAGTGAGTTTTGCGGAGACTGGTCACCCCACATTTCTCTTGGAGCTTACATGGATATCTTATGTTTTTCATCTCCTCTTGTCACTGCAGTGCCAGTGCAGCAATGTCACCTGTGGTAGGTTGACCATGGCCAGCTGTCAGATGCCCACCCAGCCACTCCCTCTTCAATGGCACAGCAGGGGAAAAATAGGATGGAAAAAAGCTCATGGGCTGAGATAAAGTCAGGGAGATCGCATACCAGCTACCATCACGGGCAAAATAGACCCAACTTGGGGAAAACATCATGGGCAAAACAGACCTGACTTGGGGAAAATGAATTTAATTTATTGCCAGTTAAAAGAGATTTGAATGGTGAGAAACAAAGGCAAAAGTAAAACAGCCCCTCTCTGTCCCAGACTGGAATTCACCCCTTCATTCCTGACACCTCCACCTCCCCTGTCGCCTCGATGGGGTGGCGCGGGGGCTGGGGGCTGCGGTCAGTCCATAACAGCTCTTCCCTGCTGCTCCTTCCTCCTCACACTTTTCCCCTGCCCCAGCATGGGTACTCTCTATGGCTGCAGTCCTTCAGCATGAACAGGTCCTCCTTGGGCCACAGCTTTCTTCAGGAAATATCTACCTCCCCTGGTGTGGGGTCCTCCACAGGCTGAGCGTGGATACCTGCTCCACCATGGTCTCCTCTGTGGGGGCTGCAGGGCAATCCCTGCTGGGACGCCTGCAGCACCTCCTCCCCTCCTCCTCCTCTGACCATTTTCTGCAGGGCCGTTTCTCTCACTTTTTTCCTCACACCTCTCTGTGTCTGTGGCATTTCGCCCTTCCTTGAGCACGTTTTCCCCGGGGTGACACCACAGTGGCCGAGGGGCCGGGCTGTGCCCTGTGGTGGGGCTGCTGTGGGACAGGCCGCAACCAGCCCTGACCGTCATGGGGCAGCCCCGGCCTCTCCTCACAGAGACCCCCAACGCCTCCCCACGGGCACCTAATTCCTCACCAAAGAGTATGTGCTAAACAAGTGCTATTGACTTGGGAAAATTCAGGAGCTGCCTCAGTTTTGCTTCATCTTTCTCTTCAGAGGGTTTCCAGCCTTGTTTCAGAGGGCCAGTTCCCACAGCCGGTTTGGGGTGCCAGACTGGGTAACAGGCTGACTGAGATGAAGAAACCACCTTTTTCTGGTGAGCACCAAACTGCTTTCAGGTAATAAGTAAAGTATTAGGAGAATAGGGGATGGATCTGGAGCTGAGGGTTGATGATCTGACTGAAAATAAGAAACGACCTCCTTGGCAGTGATCCTCACCCCTTACCTTGCTCTGTGGTTTCTTGCTCACTCCTCCCTTCCCAATTAGCCCTCAAATAGCCTCTGCAGGGTGCTTAGCACTTCCATAGGAACCCACAAACCTTTGCCAAGCACTCTGAAACACCCTGGCTATATATTATTGAATTTGTTTTGCTAACAATGGCACAGACATGAAGGTATATCCACCCAGCTCTGCCTTTGGAGGGTGCGCCTGGTTTTGGAGCTGTGACAACCGCCTGCTGGCATTGTGTATGAAGCTTGAGAAGGTATTTATAAATAAGCTATTGATTATGTGGCTGCAAAGGGCTGTGTAATCAGCTAGTTGAAAATTAGGCAGAGGTTTGGAAGAGGAATAAAGCTGCAGTTAACTTAACTGGCCTGTTTCACAAAGGTGAGAGATGAGGTGTGCTTAATCATGAACGTGTGAATCAGGAGGTGGGAAGGGGCTTAGGTCACCTGTTTTGTCCACAGTCCTGCCTCTGGCAGTCCCGGGCTCGATATTTTAGAGCAAGGCACGAGAGCTCAGCCGTGGGGAGATACAATATTTCATCCTAATGGAGGGCATAAACTCAGCCCTGATCTCTGCTTCAGAGTGCTTTATGTGAGCTGTTGGGAAATTTATGAATTAGACAAGAACTAAAAATCCCCAAGGGATCTGGTTTCCAGTCACACCTCTGTTCGGATCCTTTGCACTCCCTAGGACCCCTCCTTGAAACCTCAGCTATTCGAGGAAACAAAGCAAATGAACCCAACCCTGACCTGTCAAGGCTCTTTTACGTTGCTCTCAGTGGAGTCATCCAGAGTGCAGACTCTCTTTAAATCAACTTTATATAAGCTCTTAATTACACAGCTTAAAAATATGAGGTGATGGCCAGATGTGAAACAGGGTAAGACATTGACTCCTACTTGTAAAGAGGAGGTAGGGGGGTTTGCATTGAAATATATTTAACTGTTTATGTGCCATGCAGCAGTCTGGAGGTTTTGCAGTTGTTGGTCAGGAGACTGCTGATGTGTCAGATGTGTTGGAAAGGTTTTGTGATAAGCCAGCAAACCACAATGCAATCTGGTGGTTCTTCCTCTTCTCCCACTCCCTTCCCCAAAATCTAAATGATCAGTCATGTGGTGATGCTGCCTCCTGTTCAGGATCTGGTCTATCTTCATGTAACTCTCCTGATGTGCCAAAGCAAAACCCAAATAGTGCGATGATAGGCGAAAGTTGTTCCTGCTGCTTTCCAGTTCCATACAGTTTGCACTCATAGAGCTGTCCTTCAGGAGAGGCAAGTGTTGTGCTTCAGTTGGGTGAAACAAAGACTAGGCTCCTAATGGACAGGCCTGGATTTACTCCTTCAGCCCTACCACTGAGATATGTAGCTGTTTGGGGCTTGTGTGCCCTGACCTGGCCATGAGCAGTAGGGTTTCCCTGCGGAGGTAGCAGGGGGTGGGGTGGGTGCCAGGGGAAGCTTGTGGGGGTTTGGGGCTGTGGAACTGTGTGGTCTTGTGTCCTTCCAGACACCGGGGGCACGGGAAATAGAAATGCCTTCTCCAGCATTAGCCAAACAGTTGCAGAGTCCCTGAATATCTGTCCAATAGGACACACTCACAGAAACTTATACTTTGACAGAGCTATACCTTTTTTCTTGCAGCAAATGACTGCTTTGTCCAGAACTTTAGACTCACTAAGGACCCTACGATGAAAAACTAATAGAGAAGGTTGAATGGGTTGAAGAAAGGCTGGTCTATGTTTTTGTGAATAAAACGCATTATCATGTTGTGATATCTTCTGGGAAAAGCTTCATTGTGGTTGCTATTGCAGGAGGTTTTTTTGCCTAGCTACTGGTTTGTTCAGTGAAATATTCAGAAATCAAAAAGATTCAAGAATTTTGGTACATATAATTGCTTGCTCAAAATTCAAACTGAAAAGCAGCTGTACTTTAGCGTTCATTTTGTTTCTGTTTTTTTCCTGCTTCAATTTCTTAGGAAGCAGAAATAATGCCATATGGCTTGGGCACCAACTTGCGCACGTACCATGAGTGCAGAGGCAGCAGTGTGGTGAATTGTTCCAAGAATAATTACTCAGCTGAATGTTGCTTCTGTGAGCTATTTGGAAAATATTTGCTAATAATCAGTTTCTGCATAAAAGTCAGTATTGGTTTGTAGATAGCAAAATGAGCTATATTTGTCAGCTGATTTATTCACAAGCATTTCAACCAAAGCTTGTTTTTCTAAACAACAAAAATATCTTTGTCAATAGATACTGTTTTGCTTTAAAACTCAAGAGCTTTATCAGCCATTACCTGATGCAGCAGCTAAGTTAAAACTTGAACAAAGCATCTTATCTCTTTAAATATTCAGCAGTAGAATTAAATAGGTGTTGAGAGAACAAAAGATTTTTAAAACAAAATGAGGAAATTATCAGTAGGGGTTCTGAAGTCTGTTTGCCTCACTTCCTTCGGTGGCAATCTAGGTAGCCTTTTTCTGAAGAAGTGGCACATGAGGAATTTCCATCTGTAAGTGCAAAGCCTAGATGAGAAATGGGAATTGCTCTATTACAGTGAGACGGCTGCAGTGTCAGACTGTGCGCAGTCCTTGGATATTGGAGGAAGGGATAAGCACTGAGCTGCATGTGTGTTATTTTGTTCTTGCTAGGTTCTCCAGAACCATGAGGCTGGCATTTGTGTTTGTTATAGAAATATAATGAAGAGCATTAGTTCTAGTAAATTAAAGTTACTTGGAGAGGAAGTTAAGCACCACTATGTGCCTGTCCTCACTTTTTATCCGGTGTCTATTGCAGCCCACTGCAGAGGACAGCTGTGGGCAAGGCAGACCCTTAGTTTGACCCAGCAAATGGCTACTCTTGCGCCACGCAGGGTACTGCTGCATTATCCCCTGCTGTGTAGATGCTTTACAGTCACCTTGCAGTGAAGAATGGCAATGCATGTGGTGGGTGCCTCAGGGAAAATTTAGTTGAGCAGAATACAAGTAGCTGCATCCTATTTGATCAGATCACATAGATAATATTCCTATACTTAAGTACAGTTATACTTAATATATAGATTACAGTGGTGTGGATTTTACTGACTTATCCTCTGACCAAAGAAGGCATATTTTGCAGTCATGCACAAAATGTCTTACCAAAATGTTCATATAGTAGTATCTCCTAGAAGTGTGTTTCTTAGGGAATTTCGTGTCCTGTGTCCTGTTACACTTAAGGATTCTCCTCAAAATATCTTTTCAGCCTGGTCCTGCTTAATTTGTAAGGTCTGATGAGATCTTAGCCCAAGGTGAAAGTACTATGGGCATGCTGCCTGCACAAGTCAAATATATGCCAATCATAATGTATTCAAGTGTCCTGCAAAACTGTAGCTCTACCAAATTACAGGGCAATGTATATATAGCCAATATATATATAGCCAATGGCTATATTTATCAATAATGAAATGTGAGTCTCTGGGGAGGAGAGATGTGTGAGTATCACCACCTGTGCCAGCTGGTGCATGTTATGGGATGAGACAGAATTAACAGTGAAGATATGTGCCTGACACCAGGAACTGCCTCCCTTTGGACTGCTTTGGTTTGGTGGCCTTGTTGCTTAGGCTGGGTTATTAGGATGGAAGAGCAGGGTTGTAAAGGTTGTAAGTCAGTGCAGCTGCATAGCCAGCAGCCACGTGGTTATGGATGATGAGAATATTCCCTGTATGGATCTGAAGATTAATTTAGAGGTGGTTTGTGTCATTCAGTCCACATGTAAGGGATGGTTAGTCCCTTAGGATTTGTTTTGGTCATGATTAGTGCCACGTTGCATTTAGAGTTGAAATGCCCTGTGTGCTAAGACACGTATGGAAACTGCATCATCTCTCCAGAAGGCAGAAGCAACTGATGCCACCTTCTGTCTTTTACTGTCTTGAAGTAAGCATTAGGTTGTAAATTCTTCTAGTGTGGCTTTGTGGAGCTGGTACTTTCTTTCCCTCTGTTGAAGCAAGAACACTGGCAAGCTGCCTGCCCTCGCCCGAGAGCCTCATCCTCTAGGTTTGTTTGCACACTGCTTGCCAAATGCCTAAAAAAAGGAACCAATCATCTTGCATTTGCTTAATGCATTAATGAATCTGCTTAGGTGTCATCAGGCCTAATTTCTTATTGAGCTGTGACAGCTTAATGCCTCGGGACTGAATTGCTGAGGAGAAGTTGCAGGGTGATGGATGGCCAGAGGAGAGCTGAAACCTGAGGACTTGACTATGGTATGTCCCCCAGCCCAGAGTTAAACTTCCCTGGGTACTAATGGAAGCATGTACACAAAAACCAAAGATGAAGGTAGGTTTCCCTTCTTGTCATTCTTGCAGCAAAATGTTATTTGCTTTGTGGTTAATGCCCTTTGCCAAAGGAACTTGAACTCCTTGGCTAGTCACATGGGAGTAGATTTTACTTACTAGTGTTTGAGTCATAGTTTCAAAGATTTTTTTTTTTTTTAAAGGATCAGTTGGCAATGCAGGATTAAATAGCCTTTGTTATTCCTAGAAAAATGCATGTGAAAACCAGATTCAATGCATGCTAGCTCCTTCTGTCTCCTGTGGTGATGCACCAACAGCTCTGTAGCAGATATGTTTTATGTGTAAGGGCTGGTACACAAAATTCTGACATTCCTGAAAAAGAAACCTGTAGCCAGTGGCATTGATCCTCAAAGAAACGGTGTACTGCATGTTGCTTCACACTGGGAAGGCCACTCAGATGCTGAAATGACAACAGTTGGCCTTTTGGCCAGCATGAGGAGGGTGCCTGGATCTATCCATGCAAGGATCCACCAGCACTTTTGGGGTAAGCCTTAGCAGATATTCAGTCCAAACAGACTGTGTTAGAGCTCAGAGGAACAGGTCTGTGGTTCTTCTTCCTCATGCACAGTTAGGCTTGCCTTAAATGCCCAGTGTAACAGGCTTCAAGACTCTGCAGCCAGCCTCTCTGTTCACTCCTTTGCTGGCTGAACTGGTGGCATATTTTGATCCATCCCAGGCAAGGCTCCATTGCTGAATGCTGTCCTGATCTGGACTGCAGGAACACGTGCAAGTCTTGTGTGCACTGCGTCCCTTCCACAGCTCCTCCAGGGCTCTCCTTAGGGCTTCTTCAGGGACCAAAGGGATCAGTGAGATCCCAGTGGGCAATTCCTTTGCTTTAGGAAAAAAATTGGCCAAGAACTTCCTCTTGGAAGCTGTAGCTTCTCTGGGAAAGTTCTAGAACTTTAGACTTCCTACAAAAGCACTAGGTATATTAGGCAAAATATATATATTTTAGTGGAAACTTAACAAGGCAAGAATTTGACATAAAAATGAGAGCTTTTGTTGTTTCAGATGTTTGCACAGCTTTTTCTCAAATGTGTCCAAACATCTCAACTACTCTTTAGCTGAAAATTGTTTTGATCTTTTTTACCCATTCTGTGGGAAATAAAAGATCACAACCAAACTATGTGTTTGGAGAAAATTTGTATTTTTATTGAAGAATATATTTCCAGTGAAGGCTTTTATTGCATCTTTTAAAACATGCACAGACAACAGGCTACATAAAGAAGCTTTATTCCATCTTTTAGTCTTTGTGCTGAAAGTTTTTCCCTGACATTTAAAATCAATTACAGGATTGCTGTTACTATTGATGGAAGTAAGATAAGACCTAAACTGTCATCTCTCCTTATGGTTTCCTGTGGCTCCTATGGTTAAAAAAAAAAAAAAACACCATAAAACCAAACCAAAACAAATCCAAACCCAAAAAACTTAAGCAGCCAGAATCAACCACAGTCCTAGGGTTTATTAAAATTTCATGGTCAGTGTTTGCAATATTAAGCTTGCCATTAGTACCAAATTTCAAGGACACTTCTTTGTTTGGGCTCTTACCTACTCCTGGGTACAAACAATGCAAACCTCCACTGTCTTTCAGTAACTGCTCAAAAATAATCAAATTCAGCATTAAGGCATGCCCGCATTGATACAGAGCAGCACTTCATACCCAACAGCAGATCACAAAGCTATTGCTTGTGGGAAGCTCACCTTTTAGTACTCTAATTTCTTGAGAGGCAGCATGTCTTGTAAAAAACCTCACTAAATTCTCAGAAAATGTCGTCAACTAGATGATGGAGTTTTACGTTCGAGAAAGGTGGTGAAGTCCTGGCTTTGCTTTAAGATAATGGTGAATCCACTGGCATAATCACTCTCACTTGGACGAGGAATTGAATGACACAGTGTAAGTAAGGAAGTAAGGTGTATGGAAAGAAATTTGTTTCCTCAGCAGCTGAAGCTATCACAGTACTGAGCGATGGGAAACTGTCAAGGTTGAAAACTTGTGTTTCCAAGTTCTGTGCCTCAGTTTCCCCATCTGCAAAGAAGGGGTAACCCTACTTGGCTAGTTCACCAAAATGCATTCTTATCTGTGGCTGNGCATAATCACTCTCACTTGGACGAGGAATTGAATGACACAGTGTAAGTAAGGAAGTAAGGTGTATGGAAAGAAATTTGTTTCCTCAGCAGCTGAAGCTATCACAGTACTGAGCGATGGGAAACTGTCAAGGTTGAAAACTTGTGTTTCCAAGTTCTGTGCCTCAGTTTCCCCATCTGCAAAGAAGGGGTAACCCTACTTGGCTAGTTCACCAAAATGCATTCTTATCTTTGGCTGGATGCCTAGAGTTTCTTGCAGAAAAATGCGTGGTGGAGGCAAAGTGTATACTGCTGAACTTTCCTTGTTCCTGAGGAAAACACTGCAGAAAGGATGTCCAGCCTGAGCAAGCTTGCAGTGTAGCTGGGCAAGACCGTCAACAAGATGCAGGGAAGAACATTCTCTTGCAGCTGGCGTGCAGAGAGGATATGAGAAGGTAGATACGCACTGCAAAACGGAGCACCCCATTGAACTGCTGACCCTTGTTCTTGGTGAGGCTGTGTGTGATCTACTTTGCAAGGCCTTGAGGAGCAGCTGGCTTGGGATCCACAAACTGGTTAGCAGTCATCTCTACCCAGGCACTAGTTCCACATGAAGTTTTTCTCCCTGTGCCCCAGTTCTCCCTTATTTTGGCACTCACACAGTCTCTTCTAGATGTACTGATGTTTCAATTACCTGTCTGCCTCTATGTGCAGTCACAAGGCCTGATTTTGCACGGAGGCTTGAATTGCTTCAAACATGGGATTTATGGCATTTCAATACACTCGTTGTTTGCCTCTTTTCATGAGCAAACTCTGCTTCGTACAAAAGGCTCAGCACACAGCTACCAGCTTGATGAAAAAGAGCTGTCTGCTAAATGAGCTGTTCCCACCGTGCTGCCACCACCATGGAGCGGGCAGGGGCGATGCTGTTCCTCCTTGTTTCTCCCACTGATGCACTGTGCCTGCAGAATTCCCCCCATACTTCATTCCTGGCATCTAGTATAAACAATAGCTTGGCTATTTTTCATTTGTTATTATCGTCTGCTGTGGGCTAGTGACTGGAAATAATTTTCTACCTAAGACTGACAGGGATAATGCGATTCAGAAGAGGAGCCGTTTCTCAAAATGTCCTCAGGCTGGGCATGGCGGTGGTTTGTTTTCAGTGGCATCAGACTTGGTCCTCTAATTCCTACTATTTCCCCCTGCCCCCAGCAGGTTCAATGGAGGGAAAAGGAGCAGAATTTAATCCTATATGATTTTATTTCAAGAGCAGCTATATAAACAAAACAAACAAAAAACCCCAAAACCCACTGTCCCTTTCACACACGCTAAATTCAAGGTAGCCATACAAATATTTTTCTCCACTGTAGATGCAGAGTTTTGTTTAAAATAGTGAAGGTGAAGAGGGGAATATATCCA
>VZTV01013673.1:1540-18445 GCA_013400875.1 Anhinga rufa | reverse complement strand
GGCCGCCCGGGGAGGAGGGCCGGCTCTCGGCGAGGCGCCGGCAGCGACGGCCGGGGGTGAGCGGCGTCGGGGAGCCGCAGCCGGCAGCAGCCGGCGCCCACGGGTGACCCCGGCGCGGGAGGACGTACCGCCCCTGGCAGGGGAGCGGGCACCGGGCGTCCCGGCAGCCGGGCCTGGGAAGCACAGGTACTTCCGAAGGAAGGCAAAGCTGTCTCCAAACAATCGGCAGATTGCGGGGTTTTGTGGGTGGGTTTTTTGGTTTTGGTTTTTTTTTAACAAAAAAAGAACCAGTTCTTAGATCAGAAAGTATGCTTGATGCTTCTTTCGTGTTTGCTGTATCTTGCGAAGGAAAGGACAGCGTAGCACTGCAAAAGTAACCAGATGCTTTCTGTTCCCTGTAGAGCCACTTTCTAATCACAGGATGCACCTTATGAAAACAAGCGGTGGAAGAGGAGGACGGCTTGTGACGTATAAGACAACCAGGAACACGACTCTGCTTGCATCTGAATGCAAGAGGCACATACTATATTGTATCTCTGGCTGTATCACAAGTATTCAGGTTTTATACCTGTATCCTGTTTGTGTTCTAAACAGTGCCTTAAAGGTCATGCAAGACAGTTTAACTCCGCTTTTGTAATTAGTACCCAAAGGTTTGTTAAGTGGAAATTAAAATATGTACTGTTTGAATAAAATCAACTGAAAGGACAGACTGTAGAGTGGCTGAGAATAAAATCCAGTTTACGCAGACTGAAGTTGTAACTCGGACCTTTTCCCTCAATAGATGAAGCTTACCCAGCTGGTTTACTTTTCAAAAAGTTAATCATGAGGGTTATCATGTTTGGTTTTCTCTTACAGCTTCTCTTTATACCACAGGGCGTGTGAGATTCCAGCTTCAGCAGCTACTCTGCCTTCTGAAACACGCCAGTGTTTAGCAGCAGTAGCAGCCTGCTGCCCTTGCTTACCGATTTAGATAAAACAGGTTCCAGTTTCCTCACCATCAACAGTGAAGGAGCAAGCTTACAACAGCCACCTTGAGTAGCTGGCAGGTCACATGTAAAGTACCCTCTTCCATGGCTGACAGCAATAGGTAAGTAAGAGGTTTCAGCTGCCGCATGCCCCATCAAAATTTCCTCTGTCTTGCTACAGGCAGACTTTCAAAACAGCATTAAATCAAAGAGTCTCTTGCGTTCTCAGGAGAAAGAAAAGGAAGCTACGTACATGGAGTAGGCTTTTTACCCCATCAGGTTTTGGGCAAGACAATCTTCAACTATGGACAAAGGGGGTTCAGCTTTCTTGGGTATTTTTCCCTTGTGACAACTAGTTTCTAATTCTGACAAGTAACAATTCATGGTTGTTGGGGTTTTTTTTCAGGAATAAATGTAATAAAGAACTAGATTTCAAAGACTTTGAAGTGTAGAGTGTTTCAGTGTCTTCTAACACATAAAATGAAAACAGGCTACCTGAAAACAGGTGAAATAGGATTTGGGATGCAAAAGTGAGCATATGCTCTCCTTCCCTTTATTTTTCTTCCACTGACAGTGGATTTCTTTACATATCAGACCTCTGCTTTAAGAACCGAGATGCCTTTACCTGCCAGCATTTATGATCTTGGCTGTGGGTACCTATGAAATAAGTCAGCAGTTTCAGAGTTCTTGAGTTGTGGTACAGAAGAACACTGAACAGTGATTGCACTCTCACAAATAGAAAAATGGGTTTAACAGTTTTTCAGATGAAGCTATTAAAGAGACAAGTTCACTATTTTTTTTTTCCCTCTAACATGATTTCACCAGGGAAGTCTCAAGGGAACAACCTATTAGAGAAGCACAGTAATGTTGTTCCATTTCTCCTTTGGTAAGGAAGACAGGCAAGAATAAGGCTTAATAGCTTTTAGAAAGTTAAAAGAAATTTCAAGGTATGTTTTAGTAATTTAGTTTTCTCCTTCAGGCAGATCTAACATACAAGGTTTTACTTATCTCAGAAAATGTATAGCTAATGAAGTGCAGGCTTGTGATGCATTGGGCTTAAACTATTTCATATGCTCCTGGAGCACATGAATATATATCTGTCAAGGCCAATTTCACTTATCCCTAACAGCGAAGGTAGGAAGACTGCTTATGTGACTGATCAATCAGTTGTCACCAACTTACGGTGTCATGTTATGGTACTAAATTTGCTTTGTGCATTTCATAGGTATTAAGCTAGATTTATAAACAAGCTACTTCAGAAGATAAAATTTACTGTTCAATAAAGGTAACTGAACTACCATCTCTACAAAACTTTCAACCATTAGCAGCAGTATTACCTGTCACTGTTTAAAGATGTCATTCTGGAGAGCCAAGTGGTGTGTGTTTTAGAAAAATGTAGAGTACAAAAAGAACGGAAGACCAAGATATTTTGAATTTTTATCTGGTAGTTTGAACAAGCAGACCTTTGCAAGAAAATAATTCTAAAGACTAAAAAATATATTAATTACAAGGCTTGTTAATATCTTTACTGTTACAAAAATTGTCTAGGCTCTTATACAAATCTATAGCCAGAAGGGGACATTTATAAAAAAATAAATAGGCACCCTAGGTAAGTTAAAACAGTTATCACATATATTAGTTAGCAAATATTACATACGTACATACATGGAGTGCAGAGTCAAATATAAAAACAAAGGTGCCACGATTAGCTGTCTATTTACTATAATTAAATACCTGGTAAACATGGGTCACATAGAAAGTGGTCTGGTAAGATTGTTTCAAGCAAAAGCAAGGAGACTGAAGTACATCTAAATTACTGCAGCTACTTCAAAAATAAGTTTACTGGTTGTGCTTACTGGAAGCCAAATTCATTGGTATCAGCAACAGGCATTCATATTGCTCATTGTACAGAAGTATGAACATTGCTATGCATGTTTAAAAAAGTGTTCTAACATTCACAGTGGTTGCTGTGCTAGTCATACATAAAAATACTGTCATTTCAAATACAAGATTTTTGCAAAACATTTTACAAGTTATACATTATTTACACATTCCAATCTTTGTTTTTACACAAGAATTAGAAGACAGTTTTATTTAACTGGCTATGTATATTATGTAACATTGCTAGATGAACTAGAAAAGTTTAATTTACAGGTTCTGAAATCTCTCTCAAAATATTACAACTGGAAATCTTCCAAATTCTTACATTTGCAGGGTTTTTTTTCTGTATTCAACTGATTTTCTTACAAAAGGGTAATTTTTTTACAGTTGCTATTTACCAGCAGCCATACCTAAACATGCATAATCATTTGCACTACAAATTCTAGAATTCATTTTTTTCCAAGTGCTACAACAAATTTTGATCAAGAAGGTAGAAATAAGAAGACTAAATCAGAGATACCTGGTTTGTTGCATATATCATGTTCCAGTTCTACTATAAGTTACATGTAATTAAACAAAAACAAAACAAACAAAAACAATGGACCTTGACACAGAATAACCAAAACTACTGTTTACATGTATACCTTGGAAAATCATGCTAAACAATTGCCAATATTTGGTTGAAGCACTAAAACTTGCATAAGGTTTACAAACGTAAAAAAGCCTTTCTGACTAGCAGTGCAAGTATAAGCAAGACTTTATTATGCATATTTAACCTTCTTGCATTATTTTCATAACTAAAAGGCATTGATGTTTAGATGTAATCAGCAGCACCCCAAGTTAACGCTCTTAATATGACAAAATTTAGCCTTTTTGGATTGCATCAGGCTTTGCTGACGTTAATTCTAAATTATCATAGCATTGAACAATGTGTAAGACTGAAACAGAGCTCTAAGCCCCTGCCCCTGCAAGAGAGCAGATTATTTCAAACACTTGGGGCTGCCATGAGGGCAAAATCCTGTTCACCCTCCTTTCCTCTCCAGCCACATGCTGGGCCTCAGTGCTCATTAGACAGTTCTGTGCTCTTGATTTAACTAAACAAATAAAAGCCAAATAGATCTTACTCTTCGTTACTGAAATAAGTCAAGTTAACAAAAGACATGGTACATGCCAGAGCTGCCAGAACTGCAGGGCAGTGCTAGAGCAGAGAAAGAGAGTGACCTCTTCTTTTCCTGCCCCCTCAGCCACCAGTCTGAATGGCTGCAGGTTTGGTCAGCCTCATCTGCTAATACAGAACACATCCATGTGTAGGACTGCTCCAGATAGGAAAAAACGTTGTCAGTAAAATCAAAATGTCTGATCCCCATTAAACATTGCTCAAAATGTCAAGCTGAAAAAAGACAGGAAGTTCAATAAATAGCAGCATTGACTTTGCATGCAATTGTAGAATAAATCAGAACTCAAGTAGTAAATATATCTAAAACCTTAAAAAAATAATCTTTCATAGTTGCATGATAACTATTTTAAGATTAGCATCTTATTCTGCTATATCAGTCTGTAGCTTACGTGGTTAAATTTAATTTTAATAAGTTAAAATATATAGCTTATAGGGTGAACAAATCTGACAGATGTGTTTAAAAATGTACACTAAGATAGAGCAGGTGTATTACTAGGACAGTCTATTACCGCAGTTACTTGAATTCCCTTGGAAAAATCTTAAACACTTGCAAACCAGAACAGTTTTTAAAGAATTATTAAGGCTTTTCAAATAAGAAGTTAGAAATTCTCTGGGCAAACTTGTATTAAAGACACTTGAAGGTTTGTGAAAGCACACGGACTCTCAGAGAAGTCAGTTGAAAAAGAACCACGCCACCTCCTGCTACCTATCAAGACAAATACTGCTCTCTTTTAACCATATTTACTGCATTATATATGGTACTATGTTTATCCCTTTTGTTAGTCTAAGTATGTAGTGACCACAGTCTGAAGGAACACTTTTTAAACTGCAACTAATTAAACTCTCTTACAAAATTAGTAAGATCTAGTTGATCCCACTGCTGTAGGATGCATACACCCAAAGGGACCATTTTTAATACAAACTGTAGAAGACAAGCTGAGTAAGAGGTAAGCATTAAGGCAACTAGAGTAACAAATCAAAGAACCAGAAGTTTAGCACCTCTTCTCCTCTGTTCACCTCTATTTGCATATTCATTTGAACAGTCATAACTCCTAAGCAAAGTACAGTCAGCTGGGTACCTAGTTATCACACACACAGAGATTCAAGGTTTGTTCCTGCTTACAGACTACATGAAATGCAAAAGTCAGTTCCAGAGTTTGTTTTTTTGGGTTTTATAAGCATCTATCTACTGCAGTGTATGCCTTCGACATTTGCCTCGTACCTTTGCTCAGATGTAGGATGCCTGGGCTCAAGAGTAGCATGGTATGTAGCATTCAGCTCTACTCCAGCTGATGGAGGATGCTTTTCTTTGTGAAAGCTTCCACTATCTGTAAAATACAGCTTGGGTCTCTGATGATATTTCATCCTGTATGTGTCTGTCATACAACTATCTACTGAAAAATAAGTCGTTAGGGATACACTATCATTTCCATCCACATAGCCAGCACTTGGTCCTGTATGACGAGATCCTTTCTTTAAAAAGTTTTCAGACACAGTCCAAAAATCATTAACTGATAAGCGAGGTGGAGAATCCGGTTTATGAACAAAGAGTTCATTCCCTTGAAATGGCTCTTTAAGCCTTTGCTCGCTTGCAAATACGCTTGCTTCTGATGCGGATTTTAAAGGTGTACCCATTTGCCTTAATGGGTTATTCTGCAACACTTCTGTCGATTTTACATCAGCTGACAAATTATTTTCTGATCCCGGCAAAGGATTCAGAGCATATTTCTTTGGCGGTAAGGGGGGAGGAAGATTCTGGTACACCGCTTCAGGCACCCAAAGAGCATCCGCCCTTCGGAGTGAGTGCCCGGGATGCTCCCCGGGAGGAGGAAGCACCACAGGCCTTTCTGACAGGTTCTGCGGCACACAAGGCAATGAGCCCGCCTTGGGACCAAACGTTCTTGCGGGATGAGACTGCAGCTGGGAAGGGGAGTAAAAGTCACTGTTGATCAGCTTCCTTCCACAGACATTTTCTGTATAGGGGTGCGATATACCGTCAGCACAATACACTGACACGTTCATCTTCTCAAACTTGTCTGGATTAAGCCACTCTGAAGAATTCTGGTCATTTGCCTTGTTCCTACTTTCTGATTTAACAATATCTTTAAGAACTGGCTGTAGAGCTGATGATGGGAGAAGTTTCCTATTGGTCTCAGGCATTTCAACTCTAAAATACAAAACCACACAGGATGCAAGTATCCATACAAATGTAAGAAAAAGCTCAAATAACCAAGGATTTTTTTCCAAATACAGCCTTGGTAACACTGCTTAAATATTCAAACTGACTAGAGAATAGGTATCTGCTTAACATCCAGCTGTTTCATTAGAAGTTGTATTAAGTCACTCTAAGGTTTACATTTGAAATGTAAAGTACCCCAAAAAATCTCTGCAAGAGACTGAATATCTGTAAGGCAAGTGTGCTGGTTTTGGCTGGGATAGAGTTAATATTCTTCACAGTAACTAGCATGGGGCTATGTCTTGGATTTGTGCTGGAAACAGTGCTGATAACCCAGGGATGTTTTTGTTCCTGCTGAGCAGGGCTCACACAGAGCCAAGGCCTTTCCTGCCTCTCACCCCACCCCACAAGCAAGGGGCTGGGGGGGCACAAGGAGTTGGGAGGGCACACGGCCAGGACAGCTGGCCCCAGCTGACCCCAGGGATGTCCCACACCATATGGCATCATGCTCAGCGTATAGAGCTGGGGGAAGACTAAGGAAGAAGGGGGACATTGGGAGTGATCGTGTTTGACTTCCCAAGTCAGTGTTATGTGTGATGGAGCCCTGCTTTCCTGAAGGTGGCTGAACACCTGCCTGCCCATGGGAAGGAGGGAATTAATTCCTTGGTTTGGTTTGCTTTGCTTGCATGAGCAGCTTTTGCTTCACCTATTAAACTATCTTTATCTCAAGCCACAAGTTTTCTCACTTTTACTCTTCTGATTCTCTCTCCCATCCCACTGTGGGGCTTACATGCCCGCTGGGGTTAAACCATGACAGTAAGACAAATTCCTTCAACGTTCAGGACTATTGTCAAACACAACCTCTGCTCTCTTCTAAGCATCCTTGTGACTCAGTCCGATACATCCACTTTTCAAATATTAGATGTTACTTTTGGATGCTACATTTGTATTTAGATTCTTGATTTTTAGGAGGTACTGAGCACTTGCAGTTCAAATTAGAAACAACAGGTATATAGCTGCAGCTTCTAAACAGAAGTTACCTTATCCTCCCCTCCCAGCCAAACTTTTCAAAACTTTATGGGGTTATTGCACTAACCACAAATTGGTTAATCACTGCCTGTTGTAGTATATAAATTCAAAACAGAAAACTATTAAAATCCTTTGCTCTGGTAAGATGGTTTAAAACAAGGTAAGCTATTTGGTTCCACTGACAGCATCAAAATTAAAATAAAGACAGAGAGCATTTAGCCTTATCTATTATGTAAAATACAAAAGGCATTATCTGTCAAAAATATTCAATACCTTAACTTTTGCGTGCTTAATATTGATTACTATCACAGCAGAACTCGTTCTTAAACTATTACATAGTAAATAAATGCTAGTATTAGTTACCTCTTTACTGGAGGACTGGGCAAATGTAATTCTGTCGGGAAATTAACATGAGGTCTGTAGTTAACTTCTGAATTGATCTGCTCTTTCCTCAAGTCTGGGGGTAGAAAAAAGTTATTTCAAAATAAGCAGAAATACAGTCCAATTCCTTCTTTGTAATTCCTCAGAGGTTACAAAAACAAACAAAACACAACACAAACAGGAAAATTCTTTTCAAGATTTGACATTGATCAAAATAACCATTTTGAAGACAATGTCACAGAAGGTCAGACCTTACAGTCATCCAAAATAACCTGAAAGAAATGTTTTGATTCGGGGTTTGGGGTTTTTTTTGTATGTTACCAGAAAACAGGTAATTACCACCATTTAGAAGTCCTATAGACATGTTTTCAAGATAATCTTAACACTTTATCTAATTAAAAGCACATTTTCAAAAAGCAGCTTTTTATAAAAGCATGTTTGTTCAAACATGCAAAGTCACTTAAATTACAAAATAAAAACTATGATTTCTGAAATTTCACATCATGTAATAATTAAATGGAACGAATACTGTAGGGATTGCGCGCTGTTTTAATTTTTTGTTGTTTGTGTTTTGTTGCCTTTTTTTTAAAATGCATTATGCATTCTTTGAAACAGGTTTAAAAACTTAAAGCAAACTGTACAGTTTGTAGAAATGCTGAGCAGAGAGAGAGCACTCTCAGTCAAGTGCCCTAAAGACAGAATATGAGCACGCCTGGGCCAGCACTATGACACACTCGCACTCTAGAGGCTCCTTTCAGTCACAGGCAAAGGCAAAGAATCATTCTCTAATAATACAAAATTTCTGAACAATGCAGCTCCTAGTTAACAGTAAATAAAGGAAGCATTGAAGTATCCATGTCGACACCACATAGAATAAAACACTCTCTTGGCAAGTGACAAGCAACAGCCTATTTGTTTAGAGAGAGATATTAGAAGTCTTCCTAATGCAATGATTGGCCCATTGTAATCAGTCACCTGCTCTGAAGCCATTCAAAGGAAGTCTTGTTTTGTGTATGTATAGACTGGGTTCATATAACTACTATGCCTATTTCAGAAAAACAGGAATTAAATTCAAAAAAGGCAGCATACATTGCCTAATTTCTAGTGCAATAGTCTCCTGTTCAGTAGACAGTACTAACTTCGAGGCTGTTGCATACTTCTGTCAACAAAAGCTATAAAAATTTTTTATCTATTCTTAAATGATGTAATCTTACCCACGTTTTTTTTTTTTTTATTCACTTGTTATTTCCCCAAGTTTAAATAAGATCTTGGAACTTCTGACTTGTGAACATAGGAATCAAAAACCCAACAACATCAGAAAAGAACTAAACTAAAAACTGGGTAATACTTCTTTTGAGGGTCAATATCTGCCCTATCTTTAATTGATAAAAGATTAAAGACACTAAATCTTTGACAAAGAACACATGTCATAGAGGCTAAAACAGCATATAGCACAAGACAGAAAGCCCCCATATGGCTTTCCTTTGAGCCTCAAGATGGAAAAAAAAAATCCTGCTATTCCAGCATGATAAACAGTACCGCAACCTTAGAAAGAATATTTATGCAAAAATATTGTTTCTGAATGAGCCTGGGTGACACTGGCAAGGGACAAGTAATTAGCCTGAAAGAACTGCTCCAGTGGGCCATGGCATCAGAGGTAACTAACACCAAGGTAATAGTTCAAACAGAAAACATTTCATTCTGCTACAGATTTTAATGAACTGTAAATCGCTTTACTGAAAAAAAAAAAAAAAGGCAAGCAAGCACAGGCTCTGACACATTATTTCCTGTGGATATTTCCAATTCAGTATTTCATCTCAGTCCCAACATCAGTCCTAGGAATGAATTAGGTAAGTAGGTAAGTAATTTGCTAGATTAACAGTGTCTGAAGCTAGTGTTCTTAATTTTCAGACATTGATTGTATTGTCTTTTATACAAAAGCATGTCTACTTAAAACTCACAAATGAATCGCCCATACAACTGCTCTTTAACTCCCCAGACCGCTTGATGTGAAGCTTCCAGATTTTAAGCTTTTTTGTTTTAACTCCAAGCCAAACCCCTAAGGAATTTAGCACGTTCAGCCCTTCTGAGAGGCAGTATCACAACCCGGTCAGGAGGCGGCAGCAAAGGTTAATAAGCCGTTTCCTCAGTGTGACCATGGCACACATTCAGCCAAAGCTGCTCAGCGATACCAGGTGGTTTGTGCCTTCAGAATTCCAGCTAACTTAAAAATAGATGTGTTATTTTCTCTTCTGCTGACAGGATATCCATGCATGGTTAAAACCAGACGCAGACTCTATTGGGAATTTTGGCTCTACGTTCTTTGCAAACCTAAATATGGGGCACACAAGCACTGTGCTCAGCTGGAGACTGACATCCTTATCAATGGGTCATAAGAAGCTTACCAATAAATGAAATGCAACTGCTTTCTGACCTATAAACCAGCCTGCTTTTAAGATTTATGAACATCTATTTTCACATCTGAATAGCCAATCTAGATTTTCAAAAGATTAACAGCCATGCTATAGCCAACACGTAGCACATACAAGTCCTCCTCTAATATCTCCATTTACACATACAGAACATTTGCAAAAATATGCAAAGCCCAGTTTTGGAGGCGGGGGAAGGGGGGGGAAATGGGGGAGACAACCCACATTAATTCAATTTCCTTCTAATGTGTTTTAGCTGTACATTTCCTGTACTTTTGCTTACCTGATTTTTTAAAATTTTGGGGGTTTTAAAGTTGTCAATAAAAAAGACCAAGGTATAATACTTTTTGTAACAACTACTGTGGCAAATTCCTTTTTCTCAACCCAGACATTTTTCTGTATTCAGTTGAAATGACAGATTAACTTAGTGGAAGCTTTGGAAATTTGGAACAACAACATAGTCCCACTCCAGAAGTTCAACACATTATAGTTGTCCAAAATAGAATATTATTTTAAAAAACAGTGACCATCTTCAGAAAAAAAAATCCTTATATTCTAGAAACTGTCCTTTTGGAGCAATATTCAACTGCAGTTAACATTTCTTATATATTCATTAGTGGATTTTTTTTCCATGGCTTTCAACATCTGGAAAAAATGATAATAAAGTTCCACTGTTGGGTTTTTTTGGGGGTGGGGTGGTGCATACTTGCATGTGCGTGAGAGTTTAAGTAAGTTCTGAAGTGAAGCAACAGTCGACAAAGAACACAAACTATTACCCTCCCTTCATTCTGATCTGCCCATCTAAAGAAGTTTATCACTTCTTTGTTTTAAAACCCAATCCTGAACTTTTGCATCATCTATTTTAAATTGGAAACATCTCACATTAAATTGAATTACAAACGTTAAGAGTGCTTTACATTTGAATCTTCATGGGCTGCTTGATTACATTTGGAATTCTTCAAAGTGCAGGGTTTGGGGTTTGGTTTGTTTTGTATTTTTCCCCTCCCCTCCCCCCTCCTTTTTTTTACCAAAATCTTTAATCTATCATTTAAAGACACTCCAGAAAAGCATTTATTTGTTTGTTTCATGTTAAGTAAATTAAGTGGTTTCACGCTTTAATTCACTACTCTGTTCTTCAAACCCAACAGTCACAGACATTGACTGCACCATAAGGGTAATAACTGGATTGTCTTAAAAATAGTTGCGTATTTTAAATTATTACTATAAATGTATAGTTTGCCTATGAAGATGAGTTTGATGGTTTGTTTGTGGGGTTTTCTGAAGTGACAAATAAACAAAGGCAGTTTGGATTCTTCTTTATGTACTCACCAGAGCTTCACAATGATTCTAGATTTCAGTTGGAGTTCTCTCATATTACTGAACTTAATAATTAGTAATGGGGAAACCTCTGGATTTGCAATATTACAAACAATGTTTTGCAATTATTTTCAAAGGGAAGCAATTATTAATTTAAGGCATTTATTCCAAGTACATCCTTTTTTGAGATCACTGAATGGGCAGCTTTTAATACTGCATCTTAAATAGGAGGCCATCAAGCACTTGGACAATTTTAATCACAGTGCTTATTCTACTGACAGGTTAGCTCAAGAATGAAGTGCTGTGAGCTTTGGTGGGAGGGGAAGAATCTAGAAAACAAGGCTTCTAGGATTATTTTTTTTCCCCTCTTAACCCTCCCAACAGTAATGCCTTTTATTGAAATTATCAGGAGTGGCAGTTTCATGAAGACATCTGTGCCTTAGGAATTGGGGAGGGTTGTCACTAAAGCCACTAAAACACCTTTATAATTGAAAATTATTATCAGTAGGCTAGCACATGGACTGCTCTGAAAATACATTAAAAATATTGTATAGGCCTTTCCAACTTCAAAGAATTATAGTCATCTTTCTTCAACTTGAAGAATTCGAGGTCGGAAATTTTGCCCTCACACTGTTAACATTGCATGTTCTTTATAAACAAAAAAAGTTAGCCTCCAGTTTGTCAGGTTCAAACTTCATGAACACAAACTCATTAATATAAATCAAGGATCCTCTATCTCCTTACTTACTATCCACGTTTTCCTGCCAAAATTTGATCACACAAATTAGGGATTGGCCTTGTGGGACATTTCACAGAATGGCAGGGGTTGGAAGGGACCTTGAGAGATCATCTCATCCAACCCCCCTGCATGAGCAGGCACACCTAGAGCAGGGGGCACAGGACCGCGTCCAGGCGGGGTGTGAATGGCTCCAGGGAAGGAGACTCCACAGCCTCTCTGGGCAGCCTGGGCCACTGCTCTGGCACCTGCACAGCAAAGGAGTTTTTCCTCATATTCAGGTGGAACTTCCCGTGTTCCAACTTGTGCCCGTTGCCCCTTGTCCTGTCATTGGGCACCAATGGGTACATTTGCTTCAGCACTACAGCTATCTACTGCTTACTACCAGTGAAAAAAAGCAGCCATTTGGTCTGCATAACCACTGTGTGATCCAATGTTACTATCTTTATAATGCTCTAACAATAAGTTTATTTTTGTAAGTCAGGGACAGAATTCCTCAACTGCTGAACAGTAGCCTTATTCAGCTCCAGTTAAAAATGAGGAACTGGTAAAGCACAGTTATACAAATGGTAGGCATAATTACAAGTCCAACATTATTTCTGTAATAAGTTTTCCACACAAAAAAAAAACACCCAGAAAGATTTTTTCAAGCTGCCATGAGACACTAAGGAAGATTTCTTACATTCCATTCCTCTCTCAGAAAGGACTGGGCATTTCTTTCTTAAAGTACTATTTTCTAGGAGTCCATTTGGTATTTACCTACCAATTAATGTCTTGTTCATAATATTCAGTTATAAGGTAAGACAACTGATAGCTCTAAATGACTACTATTGTCCTTGCTAAAGGTGTCCTGACACACTTTTTAGACAACCAAAAAACTGAGTCTAAATAAATCTTTAACCCCACATACATGTGAAATGATCAAATTCTTCAGATATCTTTTCAGTCCATTAATCAGTTTCACTAGAAGTATTATTTTCCAAACCATGCACACATGTGAGAACTTCACATTTGATTTAGAATACATACATTTTTGTTGGGAAACTATTCAAAAGTTAGTTACTGAATTAGAATAACTGAATAGATAGGATCTTATCCATGTTTTATGATAACTCCAAGGATCACCTGGAATCACACCACTTTTTTTAAAGAAATGTACGATGCATGTTGAAAGCTTTAAGTACACTTAAGTAGTCATTACTAAGCTCAAACACTGTTTGAATCCACCTAGTTTTCACTCCAATAGATTTTGTTATGTATTTTTCACTGGTGGTCCCCCCCACTTTTTGCTATTTAAGTGTGGGTTTTTTCCCATTGGTACAGTGTAGTATAGTACAGAACTACAGCAAAATAAATGCCATGCAAAACCAGATCTCTGCATTCCATGCAACATCAATTTTGGGTTTGGGTTTTTGTTGTCAAATAAACATCAAATTAGTTCTCTTTCTACAATCAAAAAATAAATTGGAATATTCACAGAAAAGATAAAAGTGGTATAGCAAACTCCCACCCTACAATTTAAGTCTTAGAAGAATCTATACTATACATTATTTGAAAAGAAGTATGATATCTATAAAAAATCAAACATTTCCTGGGGAAGTGGCCTAATACTTATTGCACCTCTTTGTACAAGCACTATTCCATTGTTCCAGCAACAGTAGATAATTATTTCGGCTGCCCTCATGCTGACCTATAATATTTATATGCCACGGCATTTATGAACTTTATAAAAACCCAGACATATTAGTATGTAAAAGGAAGTACATTTCCTTATTACAAGTGTTTCTTCCTGATATTGCTTCATATCTTGAAGGGAAACAAATGGTACCACAGTCCACCCAGACTTTTTTTTAAAATAAATATTCCTTAGTATCCCACAAGAAAGCTCATGGAAATGCTTTTGGGGAAAACATAGGGAGTGAACAAAATTACTACTGTTTTTTGTTGTTGTGGGAGAGTTTTGTTTGTTTTTTTTATTATTATTTTTTATTTTGGTGGGGGGGACAGGACAGGACCTACGATGATGGGAACCGGGGGGAAGCAGGAAAGAAACATGCACACTTGCTAAAAAAAACCAAAACAAAAACATTATACTGAGAAATATGTTCTCAAAGCAGAATATAAACAACAGAAATGAAGATTTACATTTAATAATTTCCATTGGATTAAAAAGAAAGCACTGATTAAGGCCAGTGAAGATGAAGATGAATTATACTGGATGTTTTATGCCAGCATAGAGTCATCAAAAAAAAACCAAACACAGAATCATTGAATGATGAACAGTTTTGCTGGAAGGGACCTTAAAGATCACCCAAGTCCAAGCCACCTGCCATGGGCAGGGACACCTTCCACTAGACCAGGTTGCTCAAAGCCCCATCCAACCTGGCCTTGAACACTTCCAGGGATGGGACACCCACAACTTCTCTGGGCAACCTGTGCCAGTGCCTCACCACCCTCATCATAAAAAATTCCTTCTTTATGTCCAATGTAAATCTACCCTCTTTCAGTTTAAAACTGCTGCCCCTTGTCATGTCACTACAGGCCTTCGTAAAATCACTAATACTACTGGAACGTTTTCAGTTCTTGTGCAGAGAACCTACACCAGTCAGAAGCAGTTACACATTGGCCACTTCCTGGGGAGGCAGTGGTATTTGATATGCACGAGGAAGGACAAACTGTTCTATCAACCTATGAAGAAAATGCTTTCTAACAAAACACACCAGGAAAGGACGACTGTGGCAAGAAGAATCATTGTATCCTGATTATCTAACAATTTATAAAGAAGCTGTGGCCTCCCAAAACAATAATTATATTTCCCACACCAAAATAATGTATTTAAAATAGATCCAAGTGCTTCAAGAAATCACTGTTACTTTAGTGCTAGAAGTCATGTGAAACAACTGTTTGGAAGACATGTCATGCTTTTACATGACTCAGCACACAGCTGAGCGCTGCCACTGCTGCCTGAAAGAAGATGCTAAGAACAGGTAAACTCCCACTGTGCATATTCATGGCCTCGCATGTAAAAGAGGTAGGGAGCTACTACTGCTGCTACTGTCATAACACAAACAATTTTCTTCACATAATGCTGGAGCACTGAAAAAACCCATCCCCTCTACCTGGGAACCCATATTATCATGACAGATAGATAGGGATCCATTTACACTATACATTTGCTCTACAAGAAAGCCAAGAAACTGAATAAATGAAGGTGCTCTGTGGAACAGAATGCTTTAAATGCTCCTGAAAAAAGTGATACGGTTATTGAACTGCTGCTCCATCACATTTCCATCAAAATGTACCAAGAAGGGATATTAACACTTTCCATCTTTATCAGTCTAACTCACTGAAAAGGTTAAAAACATGAACAAGAACAGAATCGGGAATTCACAGTGGAGGAAAACACCCCAAAAACCAGATTTCTTTCGCCATTTTAAAAAGACAGAATACACAGGCTATGATGAATCAGGAAGAGAGCTCTCTACTGAAAAAAGCATATAAAAAACCTTAACATCATGGCCAAAACAGCCACAAATTCCATGCCAATTTTCTTCTAATACACATAAATACAGCCAACCTGATACACATATTGTCTAACTTTGAAATATTCTGTTATGGGTTTTAAAAAAAAAAAGCAATGATAAATTATATATGCATTTTTCATTTTTATGAAATACCATGACACTATGCAGCAAAATTATAAAATACAAGAGACTAATCAGAAGTCTGTCCATCTGTGTGATATTAATGAGGTAGTATTAAAATTTTGGTACATTTATATTATTTTTAGAAAACTTCTTATTCTTTATATAAGTTAAAGTCCTTACCATAAAAGTTTCTGTTCTGCTGGGATACTGAATGTAACACATTGTCAGCTTTTCTGGTTGACAAGTTCTGTTCGCTGTAAAAGAAGCATACATGTAATTTGAAGGTTTAAACTACTGATGTAAGATGATAAACTTTAATGCCTTGAGTGCATATCAGCATAAAACCTTTGCCTACGTGAAACTGACTTATCATCACTAGCACGTTTTTTTACTAACACACACACTTCATAGAAGATACATAAGATACTAGGAGTGGCCCTTTAATACCTTAACATCCCTCCTACATGTGACAGGCTGTGCTGATGCAGAGAAATTTAGGATGACCTGAATCCTTTAATATGAAAAGACAAAAAAAAAAAAGTTACAATTTGTGAGGCTGGTGTTCCCAGTTTGTTCTGGAGATTGGACACCCACTCATCCCAGCCTTACTCTAGAGTACGGCAGTAAGATGCCTAATACACTGCACATAAAACCAAATTTTCTTGATCTTAATATCACCTTGACCTGCTTAAAGACAGCTGGTTCCCAAAGTTATCAACAGTAGAAAAATGATTGTCACCTGTGAGAAAGAACTACCAACTGCACTTTTTCTCATTGTAAACTAAAGAATTTAATGAAAATTTCAAAAACTACTTACTAGCACAGATCACCAAGAAAGCATTTCAATGTTTTGAATACCTGTTTTCTGTAGTGATTTTCAATTGGAACAGATACCACTGGTCGCCTAATTCAATTTATTTGTGGGTTTTACCTAAAATTACCACTTCAGTGAAGCAGAATACTACCACCCATGTGGCACTATATGGTTTCCAACTTATCGGTATCACCCATGTCTGCAACAAATATATTTTTCAGCATTAATAGTTTACACCCTAAATATTTTGAAGTTAAACATATAGCAGCATCTATGACATGCTTAAGTTTTCTAAAAATGCAAAAATCTCATCAGTATCAATATCTTAAGTACATGTAACCCATTAGCTAGCA
>VZTV01013659.1:1004-51260 GCA_013400875.1 Anhinga rufa | reverse complement strand
TCATATCTACAGAAAATTAATTTCCGAGCTTTGTCAGCCAGGTTATTAAAGGTCCATGTTTCTACAACACTAATAAAAGTTTATTTTCTAGATGTTGTGCAGTGCATTGATTACTCTGAAAAAGCTGTTGTTTTTTCATTAGCTAGAATAGAAGGAAATAATGCATAGAAATATTATTCACTAAGACTAGTCTTGTGAGCTTAATATTGTTTTTCAGAGCTGGTCTTTTCTTTATTTTTAAGTCCATTGAGCTTGATAGGTTTTAATTGCTCTCTCCATTAAATGTTGACTGTGGTATTTTGCTGCATTTCATGTAAATAAAAATGGCTAATATGAATTGCTATAACTGCATACTCAGCATAGTAAGGAGGGAAGAAGGTAATAAGCAGGTAATAAGCCTTTCATAAGATGTGGTAACAAATGGTTACATAATTCTAGCCAGAAGTGTGTGTGTGCGTACAGCAGGCGAGGTGTGTACGTGGAGGCACGCTGAACCTGGATTTAATTTGCTTGTATAAAGGTTAACTGAACTTACGCTGCACTGTTGCTCACAGGCTGCAAAACATTTGGAAATAAAAAAAAGTGTATTCATTGCAAAAGGAGATGCTGTTAAGAATGTAAAAATCAAAAGAGCATCTGTATCAAGCCAGCTTCATCTAGTCCAATACCCCATATCTGACTGTAGCCAAAAAACAGTTGTAAAGGGAAGAGTACAAAAAATAAGGAAGTACCGTGATGCTTCCCCTAAATAGTCTGTCATCAGACTCTATAATTTTGTGGACTGTTTTTCCTAATTCAGCAGTGATCAATTTAGTCTTTTTAGTTTATTAAAGGAGGCTGTAGCCTTGCTTGAAAAATCTTGGCAGCATGAGATACTCTGAAGTTCTCTCACAAAATTTCCTGTGACAACTTCTCTTGAAATTCAGGAATTGACTTTCTGAAACAAGCTCATCTGCAAGATATGACAAGACTGAAAATAGTCGCAAGAGAAACGCGGTGTTGGCTCTCATAATACTGCTTGTGTGGAACTTCTTCGAAGTCTAATGTTGGTCATCACTGAGCATTTTCTTAAGGAAGACCTATAGGGACTAAAAATCAAGGGAAGGCATGATGAAAATCTTGTGCAGTGTCGGAAAGCAACTTTACAATGCCGTTAGTAAATTCCAGCAGTTTCATTTTGTGAAGTTGAAACTAAGTGAAGTGGGAGTCAAGGTTTTATGGATAGCCTTGATTCAAGCTCTCAGATCTTCAAATTAGAAGACGTAACACCAATCCATTCCCACTATTCCTGCCAAGAGCCTGAACCAGATTATTTTTTTTTTATGTAACTAATTGGTTTCCTTTTTAGTAACAAGGACTACAGGGATAAGGCTGAAATTCTAAAGAAAAGACTCCTGTTTTTAACTTGGGAAACTAACTTCCTAGTAATGCAAATTGGTTTTACTTTTGAAAAAGCTGGCTACTTACAGACCCCAGCTTTCATATTATTTCTCTAAGACCACCTGTATCTATATATTTTTCTAATAATTATTATTTAAAAAATTGTTTGACATATTTAGAATTTTTGATGCATTCTTTTTAAAGCCAGAACAGTAAGAAAGAAAATTTTTTGGTGCCTATTTCTTCAGCTTTTCCAGAATCCTTCTACAGTTTTCCAGACATGAGGAAGCAAAACAAACAATGGTACCAGAAATGTACTTCAGGTAGTCTCTACATTTCATGGCTAATGTCTCTCCCTGTCCTTATCCAAGCTTTCTTGAGGTCAGCTTGATTCTGCTCTGAAGAAAGTGCAATTACCACTCTCTTATTTATTTTTTTTTTTTAAAAAATTGGGAATCCATTCTTAATCCACCTCAAAGTATGCCTTGCTTTTTCTCAGATTGGGTAGGCTAGCAGTTTCCAGGTTTTGAGCAACTGAAGATAAAGTACTGGTTTTATGCACTTCTAGATTTTTGGGGTGTTTTCTCCCTTGTTGGTATGAAAAAGCCTGTTGGTTTAATGCCGGTAGCCAGAATCAAAGCTACTCCTGTTTCAAGACTGCGTATGTATTCAGATGTTGATGCATCTTGGCTGCTTGTACCTGTGAGTGAATTTATCGTCACAGGGCTACCAGAAAGAATGTTAGCATGTTTCCAGTTCCTTGAGATGGAAAAAATGTAGTTTGATATATGACCACAGGCTGGCAGAGGCTGGCACGGGACCAAGTCCAGGATTCAAATGTTCCAATTCCCAGCCTTCTACCATAGGGTTAGAGCTAACCGTATCTATTTCCCATGCTTTTGTCTATTAAGAATTATTTGAGATCTGAGGTGTTACTATATATCTCTGTACTTATGTTTTCTCATATGAGTCCTAGCACTTTGATTGGCATAGTCTCTAAGTTAAACTTAAAAGCTAAGTAGGCTGTTTCATGAATACCAAATGAAATGTGACAGGGAAGTACATAATCTTTTAAATTGTACTTAACTAGTTTTCTAATTATGGTCAGAAACAATGTTGCTATCTTAGTTTAAAATACCCAAATAAAATCTGGGATTTGCAGCCAAAGTTTAATATGTGACATTGGTAAATATAGCACTGAGGAAAACAAAAACCTACGGGGTTTGGCCCAGAACTTAAGTAGGATTTTCTTGTTTCCCAGCTTGTTCAGGATAGTTGTTAACAATTATACTTCTGTTAACACCTAGGGTCCATCCCAGAACAGTTTGCCATTGTGCTAGGTGTGGTAAGAAGAGGAAATGGCCTTTCCACATACAGTTTAGAATCTGATATAGGTAAAACCTGACACAGGTATAATCTGAAATGATTTTTAAATAAAGATGGAAACAGTAGGGAAAGAAACAATGGGATTGTCCTTAGATGCAAAAGAAGCAAATTCTTTCTAACTTCATATTATATGATATAAAGCATATTAATCTCGTTTTATACCAGCTTCGGAGTTGGTGGAGCCAACAGAAGGGCACCTGACCTTTCTCAACTTTTTCCTACCTCATGAAATTGCATGGAGGGTCAGACTTGCAGGCAGCATTACATTGTTTTAATGAATTCAACCTGATGCATGCAAATAAATATACCTAAAGACCTCCTCATGACTCAAGGTCTATTTATTTCTGTATTTATACAATACTGCAGTCTACTGTGAAATTTTCAATTATTTCTTTACTCTGCTTTTATGGTAACTTTATTCTTTGCTTAGGATAGCTAAGAAAACTCACTCTTTTAGCTGAGGACTGAAGTCACTAGGTCATCCCTGACTTTGCTAGGTAATTTCTAAAGGAAGTACTGAGTTTTTCTCACTTTCTGATTTGTTAAGCTAGACATTTGTTTCAGAGATTTCTCTCTCTTGGAGGTCAGACTGTGAGTGAATAATAGAAAATCAGCAGCAGTAAAGGAATGGTATTGCATCTTGCCATGTGGTAATTTGGGAGGGGAATCATGACTGCTTTTGTTTGAGATTCTTATGATTCCACTTTTCCAACTTTACAACCTAATGAAACAATCTTTGTTACATTTTCATATACAATAATCAGTTCCTCTAGTTCTTTCATGCTTTCTCTCCTGCTGTGGGAAAAACTTCCAGAAAGTGAAAAATCATCGTGTTGACCATTTAAAATTTTTGTGTCAAGATGTCTTAAATGCTTTGACCTTTGTTAGTGAATTGGTGCACAGTGACTACAGATTAGTAGCTGCCCTGCTATTCTAGACCCTACTGAGTAATGTCTGTGTTGTTGGTTTTTTAATAATTCAGTGGGATTAGTTATATTGCCTAACTTTAAATCCACGATTGTTCTTCAAAATTGAATGAATATGACTACATATAGATGTAGCCTATAGCTCAACTTATTAAAATATTGTAGTATAATTGGAAGGATTTTAAATAATTAAATAGAAGAGGAGAATGAAAAAAGTGTTTACTTCAAAAATTTTTAAATATAGAAATCTTAAATGAATGCTGTGTGTGCATCATTACATTGTATACCTTTATAAGTCTATGTAAAATCTAGCAAGACCTGTACTGTGAAGGTACACTTGGATCTGACTTTACCTTGAACAGTGTTGTGATAGGAGGGATATTTACATTTTTAGCTAGATAGCGTAATATGGGTTGGAATCAAATGGTTATTGCCTTCCCAAATAATAAGGGGAGAACAATCTTCCTTTTAATACTAGGAAAATGTGTAGATAATTTTCTCTGTAGTGGAGACAGCAAAATCTCCATGGACTGCCTCATACAACATTTCCTTAGCAAGCTGTTTCGGCAACCACCAGCCACCCCAAACAAAAACAAACAAAAAAACCCACACAATAAAACCCCAAAGGAGTCATGGCTGTGAGAGATGGAGACTGTCCATCTGTGAGGGTGAGCTTTCAGGAGCATCTAATAATTATTCTTGACTCAAGAGAATCTTGAAAGTTGGAAAACTTGCTTTACATTGTAGATCTCTTAACTAAAAGGGTTTTTTCATTGCAGGTCATTCTCAGGTAAGATAAGACAACTTTGAGCTTAATTCATTTGCTTAAGCCAATAAGCAAAATATGTACTGATACCTATAGGACTTGGAAGAACTCTGTTTTGGAGTAGAGGGGAGTAAAGTTAAGGCTGAGTTTCCTCAAGGAGATGATAGGGTGATCATGGAACTAGGCAGCTTGTCCTAAGAGTCCTAGAAACATAAAATGTAGTAATGTAATAATAAAACTGTAATGGTAGAGACCAAAATCTCTTCTAGTTCAGCATCCTGTCTCTGGCAATGTCAAGAATTGATGTGCAGTGAGGAATATAAGAACAGGGAAGCGTCAGGTGAACACTCTGCACGAATACTGTTCTAGTATCCGTTGATCTTTAGGTCAAGCACTTGCTGAGTTAGGAGTGATGCTATGACATTAAATAACCTTGTATGGATTTTTATCTCATCAGTTTGTCCATGTAAACTTTTAGGTATCTAAAAGATCCTGCTGAAAGTTGTTCCAAAACGTCACTGTCTTATGTGGAGAACTTCCATTCATGCATTTTGAACTTGCCTTCTGCTAGTTTCTTTTGATGACCTCTATTATCTTATATTGGAAGAGACAGTCAACAGCTGTTCTGTCTGGGTTTGACAGACTGATATAGATACTTTTCTTTCAATGATTTTTCAGGACAAAAAGACATATTCACTTGAACTGTCTCTTTTAAGGAAGCTGTTCTGTATATGCTTTTGACTATTCATTTCATCCTTCCCTGGTTCTTTACCAGTTGTCTATCCTTCTTGGGATGGGTAGTACTTGCTTTAGATGAGTACAGGTGTTTACATCAGTAAACCTATTGGCTCAGTTTGATAGTATGAAGTTAAATAATTTCTACCCCATTTAAATCCTTCTTGGATAATAGTCTCTCCTTTGAGATTACAGGCCAGTGCTTTTATGATCTACCTATTAAAGAATCATGTTGAAAGGAGGAAGTTGGGCAAGAAAACCTTCTTTTGACCCTTCCCTATTGATTTCTTTCTCTCTCATATGGCATGCATGCACACACACGTGAATATACACAACCTGCAATGACCATCAATATTCAGTCTCGGTGCCTGCGTAAACTAAGTCGTCTGATGTTTTGCAATCCCAGTGTTCAGTAAACCGAAATAAAGATTTTTTGATTAAAGAAAACCCCCAGGAAGTTTAAATTTGTTCATTACAGGAGATAATTGCCACAAAACCCCCACAGATTCCAAAACTGTTTAGAATTTTTCTTTTAAAAAACCCTTATTTTCTGTCATAGAATAAATGAATGTAAATGTATATTTAATTGTGCTTAGTGATTTACTTGAAAAGTGAAAATAAGTTCATTTGGACTGCTAGTCTCTACAAGTGAGCTAATGAAAACATGATTCTACTTAATATTAGATCATAATTACTGAAGGAGAAGGTGTTATGAGAACATTTGGACAACAGCTACTTCAAGAGATATATGATGAGATACACAGAGAACAGTCCATTTAGGTAGGGTTTTCCTATGTATTGGAAACCAAGACCAAGATAAATGTGACTTTTCTGCATAAAGCTGATCTAAATTTATTGCCTTTCCATTCAGGGATCAGAAAAAGTTTTCTGCCTTGAAGCTTACTGTGGTATTTCAAAATGAGAAAAATGTTCATACTACATGAATTCTAATTTCGTGTAGACAATTGGAAAAGAGATACATGACTTGTGTCAACCAAAACCGGCTTCTTTTCCAAAGCTAGATCCTAGGCAAAGCTGAACATATTTTCTCAAACAGACTGAATAAAAGATGTTACTTTTGGTTAACAGGAATTAAATGGTCTTGCTTCACTTAAATTTTTGAATGACCTGCTTTTGAATTGAGAGAAAAAAAAAATCTATGCTGATTTATACTTTGTGAAGACAGGTATGTTGTTACAGCTCAAATGCAATGCTGTCACAGTCTTCTCAGTAAAAGTCAGGCTCACAAGCCTTAATTTCAGTTATTTTAATTGCCTATAGTTAAAAATTACCTATTTTTAAGGGATTTGGGGGATTTTTATATTTATTATAAGCTGTTAAGATGATCTGATGAGCACAGTGAAGAAACTAAAGAACACACTAAAATTAAACCTATACAGAGAACAATTATTTCTTGGTTTTGGCAAGAGCGAAATGAATTTTCAAACTAATCAAGACTATGTGATCTGAGACAGAGAAATGAGGGAAGGGATTTTCTTTAGCAGTGTGTTTAACAAAAGGTGAGAGATGAAGTAGTAGAAAGAAATTCTAGAGCTGAACAAGAATGACATTTATGGTAAACCACCAAAAATTACTGTTCATTAGGAGGAAGATGACTCCATGAAATCAACATTACTTTAATCTGTTTTCATATTCAGACTTATGTTAGTGTATTATGATGAATTTCCATTAAAGTTTTATTGCTTTCCTATTATATACTTGCATGATAGCTGTACTTCAATTATCATTCCTTGTTACTACTTAGGCTCCTAGCTGCTTTTATTCTGAAATTAGCTTTTTAGTTTAACAGTGACTAAAACAATCAAGATCAAACTTTAAAGACTTAAAGTATGTGTCAGCTGGAGTTTCTGAACCCTGCAATTCAATTTGAAAATTGGATTTTGGTCATCTTTCAACTATTTGTTCAGGCAGATAATAAATATATGACCCAAATTCTAGATTTGTAAACAATGTATAAACAATAATATTAAGGGAGAAAAAAATCTCATAATGCAAGTGTGACTTAATATTTTCTGTGTAAGCTTCCCATTGTTTTATTTAAGCCTGGTTTATGCAGATGAAGTAGTTGGGGTAAAACAACACAGCTCATCTAGCAGATCTGAGAATATGGAATATATTTTTGCCACTAACAGAACTTTGCAATGTTTAAATAAGCAGCCCAGTCTACCTGGTTGCACATACAAATCTCCACTTTGCTAAGGTATATGCCTGTTTAAGAAACAGCACAACTTACAAAGTGTTTAATAGTTTACTTGCAAATTTTTTATAATTTTGGTAGGTGCAGAGGGAACTTCAGGGACCAGTTTGTTTTCCTTCGAGCTGTTGTTTCTGACATCTAACTCTAACATTGCTGTGCTTCTTTGCTACCGTTCATGTTTCAATGTTTTCCCATGTAAAAGAAAATTCTTTCTAATGAAAAATAATGTTCTGAAAATATTTAAACTTGAAACACTTATTCTTAGGTACTGCCAACAGTGCCTATATCCTAGGCCTCTTGTATTTTAAGCTGAGAAATCACAAAAGGCAAAACAGGTATTTCAGGATGTCTGCAGAAGAGCAGGCCTTCACACATATATATATATGTATATATATTTAATTTTTTTTTTTTAGAGAGATGGATCCTGTAGAAGAGAGGGCATTTGTGGCACACTTTTTGGCTGTCCTCTTCACTGGGAGGGTGAGAAATGATCCCTCTGAATTTTTACAGTAACCTTTTGTTGATTCAGATGTGTCTGTGTAGAGTTTTATTGCACAATTTACCACATGTTAAGATGGCTGCAGCTGCAGATCTTTTTAGATGATTCTGTTGGAGATTAGCATTAATTACCTGAGGCAGATGAGGGAAAGAAAAGGGTGTACAAAAGCTCACTAGATTTAAAAAAAAATTATTATTATTTAATTATTATTGCTTAGGGTCAAACAGGAGCCTCTCCTTGTGGCCCTGCTTGAGCAGCCTGGGCTGTGGCCCACCCCAGTGGCTGTGTCTGGCTGCCCCTGGCCCCCAGCATAGTGCAGAGAAACAGCACAGCTGAATTGTCAAACAGGTGCTCTGAGGAAATGGGGGGAAAACATTATTTCCTACAGCTGCCTATATGCCAGAAAGTGCAGCTGGCCTGTGTGCTGTACTCTGAGAGGGGGTTTTGTGAAGTGGAGGGGCTGAGGAGGGAGGCCAGGCCCCGGAAGGTACACTGGGCTATGGCAGGCTGGGCAAGGGGTTGTACCTCCTGCTTACCTGTCCCTGTTTGTAAACCTGAGCCCCTAATTGTAAAATGTCTCTTTTTTTTTTTTTTGAAGATGCAAGGTATGTTTTGAGTGTTACGTGACAAACAACATGGAAACGCAAGATGATTTGCAATGATTTGCCTTCCCATAACAAGTTTAACTTGTGTATGCGAGAGGTTGTGGGGGGAAATTCTGCATTTTCTGTTACTGCTGCTTTCCACCATCCTTTCATCCTCACTAGCAAACGTTGGACAGAAAACAGATGCTTGCATTCTTCAGAAAATGCTGAAACTTGTGATCATAAAAAAATCTTTGTAACCTATTAAGTAAATAGTGCTTAAAGTAACTTTAATTTGTAATAAATATTTGGAATTTAACAGAAATTGAGGAGTGTTGAAATGCTTGTTAATATTTAACAACCTAATTTATATTTTAATTCACTAATTCTGAATCCTTCTGATATTGTGATTATTTAAATAAGACAATTGTTCAGGAAAACCTCAGGGCAGGTTTTTGCAGCTTTCAGTCCTGCGGCTGCTTAGATTGAAATATGCACAACAGAGTCAAAAGCTACTTTAATTTGATCTGCAGGATTAATTCTCTGAAAGAGACACCCCAGCCAGCACAAGCATTAGCAATGGTGCTCTCCTTCTGTAATCCAGTGCATTCTCTCTCTCTAGGAACTGGGTTTAGAGAAACTTTGATAGACGGCATTTGTTTGTCCATAAGCAGTTGTCTGGCATATGGGGGGCAGTTGCCTCTGTGCCTTGTCCTAGTAGTTTTGCTGTATGTCAGTGTTTCCCTGGGGAAGAACAACAGTTTGGCTCCAGTGAGAGCTCCTGACCAAGTTCTGGCAGGAGATGGGGTAGAGGATGTAAACAGCAGTGTATTGCAACAAAAAAACGCAGTTAGAAATTCTTGGGAAAAACAAGGAGCAAAATCGTGTCTAAGCCTCCACGGTAAGGGACAAAAAACAAAGTTGTTTGTGGGACTGTGAAGCATGTGCCACAGTTCTGGAAAGCATCGGAGGAAACCTGTAAAACATACATGTAAAGTATAAAGTGAGCAGATTTGCTTTCTGACAATTTTGTTTTAATCTGCTATGCTTAGCATTGCAAAATTTTCTATGTTGAAAATGTTATGCTGTGCTAGTGTATTCTAATGCGTCTTAGCTTAAATGGTGGAAGGGTCCTTTGGTGTTCTTCACCTGTTTTGACTCCAAAGAGAAGGTAGGGTAATGCCATTTGCAGAGCTTTGACTGATTTGGGATCCTGTCTATCACAGTGCTAGGGAGGACTAATCTAATGCTTTGCTACTTCTCAGCTGAGATATCTCTCGCGCTCCAACAGAAGAGGTGAAATGTGAAAACCTGTGATCCATAAGGACCTTGGAAGTGTGTGTATTTGATTCCCTATTCATTTTCAATGGTTCCTTCCTGGGTGTGTGCACACACCCACCCCCACACCCCTCTGGTTTTTTGTTTGGGTCTGTTTTCCATATTCCCATTTCTTTTTCCTTTGTACTAGATGTATTTGTACTGATGATTCTTATGCTTAATCTTTGCTAGTTTATTCTTTCTGGAAGCAGAAACCTATCCTGAACCTCAATTAATTTTTATTTTTACTGTTATTCTAATGGTCTTACAGAGATTTTGAGATTCTGACTTATTGTATTCTGCTGGAAGGCTAGCTGCAACATATTTTTCCTGCTCCTTCTGTCTAGAACTGCTGTAGTTATGCTGGCATCTCTGTGTGTCTCAGCTGTACTGAGTAGCTGAAAGAATTAAGCATCTGTGGGGAACCCCTTTCTGGCAAATTAGATTGTCAGGGACAGAGTAAGTTGTGTTCCACTTCATTTCTGCTAATGAAATATTTCCAAGCAAGTTTTACTGCTTTTTCTTAGGAAGTGATTTTAGTCTTTTAATTCAATCCTGTGGTTTTCTCATTTGTATTGAATGTGAACATAGGAACAAAGCTTGCTTGCCCTATTTCTTGGGAGAGTCTATTTAAAGCCAAAGAAGGTCAAGAATGTGGTTTGGGATATGAGGATAGCTGTTCTAGTCTAAAACAAAAAGTCCCCGATGCACGCCCCCTCCTCCATCCCCCCGTATGTATTGTGTTACATAATTCAAATAGTGCCTGTATATTTTGCTACAGCAGAACAAAAGATTCCAGTGTGAAAACAGTTTTCTGGAATCTAAATGCACCTTCCTGTAATGGGGATAGACTATTGCAACACAACTTACTCCAAAGGGAATGTGTACTATTAGCTAGTTTTAGTGGTCAAATTAGCAGTAGACTGACTATATGTCATGTGCAGTGAAGTAAGTAATGTGTTGAAATGGGCATCATGCTTTGAAAGCTAATTTGGTTCTATAGTAAAATAATTAGAAACAGGTATGTTCCATCTGCATCTGGTTTGTGTGTGCTGTCAGATATAAGTTTTAAAAATGCCTTTTTTATTTTCTGTTCTTCGACACACCAATGTAAATGGATTTATTTCCACTAAATATACACAGCAGTATAGCACCTCACCCTTTAGAGGTTCACTGCTGTATTTTAGATACTCTCCACTGTACTGCTGACCTCTGTGTCGAGAATCCATATATTTTCTACAACGTATTGAACTGGTGGATAAGTCCTTAAAGGCATTAAGTTTATTATAGATGCTCTGAAAATTTTGTCTTTGGAAAGTTTCTGATTAATTTAGATAATTAGACATCCCACCAGAAGGACTGGATCTCATCCAGGGAGACCTGGACAGGCTGGAGAGGTGGGACTGTGAGAACCTCATGAGGTTCAACAAGGCCAAGTGCAAGGTCCTGCACCTGGGTCAGGGCAACCCCCAGTATCCATACAGGCTGGGGGATGAAGGGATTGAGAGCAGCCCTGCATGGAAGGACTTGGGGGTACTGGGGAGCGAAAAGCTGGACATGAGCCAGCAATGTGTGCTCGCAGCCCAGAAAGCCAGCCGTGCCCTGGGCTGCATCACAAGCAGCGTGGGCAGCAGGGCGAGGGAGGGGATTCTGCCCCTCTGCTCCGCTCTGGTGAGACCCCCCTGCAGTGCTGCGTCCAGCTCTGGAGCCCCCAACACAGAAAGGACATGGACCTGCTGGAGCGGGTCCAGAGGAGGCCCATGAAGATGCTCAGGGGGCTGGAGCACCTCTCCTATGAAGACAGTCTGAGAGAGTTGGGGTTGTTCAGCCTGGAGAAGAGAAGGCTGCGGGGAGACCTTATTGTGGCCTTCCAGTACTTAAAGGGGGACTATAGGAAGGATGGGGACAACCTCTTTAGCAAGGCATGTTGTGACAGGACAAGGGGTAACAGTTTTAAAGTAAGGAAGGGAAGATTTAGACTAGATATAAGGAAGAAATGTTTTACAGTGAGGGTGGTGAGACACTGGCCCAGGTTGCCCCGAGAGGTGGTCGATGCCCCATCTCTAGAAACATTCAAGGATCAGGTTGGATGGGGCTCTGAGCAACCTTGTCTAGTTGAAGATGTCCCTGCTCACTGCAGGGGGGGTTGGACTAGATGGCCTCTAAAGGTCCCTTCCAACCCAAACCATTCTATGATTCTATAGGGTGGGTCAAAAATACTACTTGCAAACTTTTTGAGTCAACACAGCAATAATGATAGTCATTTATGAATATTCAGATATTAGTTCTATTATGTCATAACTCAGAGAAAAGGAGTAGATATTGCTTAGCAAAGATTTAAGTTATAATAATTGGAATTTATTTATAAATATGCAGTTTTCTGACAGCTGTTCAAAGGAACTGAATTAATTTTTATAACAAAAGCTGCATGTACTGCAGATGTGTAACGAAAGCTCATAGAAAGTGGTCCCCTATCTGCTGAAGCTGATCAAGTCAGCTATGAAAATGGCCTGAAACTAATCAGCTACACTGTTTTGGGCAATCCTGAGCATGTTATCTTCCAAGACTGCTCAGTTGCTTCTGTCTTAGTTTTAGTTGCTAAATCTCAGTTCTTTCATGCATGGATGCTTTGTTTGGTTAAGCAAATGAGAGCTTAAACTGTAACCTTTATGCCATAGTTCAACTCTGATATTTGTCTAGAGTAGTTTTTCCTCTCCTAATACCCCAGTTACTCATCTGTGTTCAAGTGATTATCTGGCTTGTCCTTTGGCTCTTTAAAGTATATTGTACAGACAATGCTACCTATCATTGAGAACCTATTGATCACATTTACAGACAACCTTACCCGTGCCTCTTGAGCTGTTATTTATTTGAAGTTCAGCTCAGATTCAGCCACCAAAATACATTGTCTAGTTTTCAGAATAGTCTGTTGGTCTTGGTTTTATAACCTGGCGCCAAGTGTATGTGGCAACTCTTATATGCTGGCACGCAACCTAAGCTTTTAGTAATCCCTAGTTCTTTTCCTGATGTGATAGAAAAGAGGGAAATATTTGGGTTTAACTTAAGAGTCTTTCTATGTGTATGATGATAGTGCATATTGAATTCTTTGTATAATAAACCTTCACTTTGGTGTCTAAATGAGCTGCAAATTTTTTTGCACGTATCTGCAGATACTGGTGTTAACTTTAATTAAAGTGTGTAACACTTCCATCAAATTTGTTTCTGGTAACTTCCACACTTAACCAGTAGTGAATAATTGGCTTGTGACAAAAGTCTTCACAATGAATCCTTTGAATATTGAGGAGGATGAAAAATTATAGTAAGTTGTAGAATATTGTGGTAAAGTATGAGCATGTAATTTCACAAGTAAGTGGCTGGAGTATAGGACAGTTTTCCTGGCAGTTCTTATCTGGCTGTGGGAGATTGAGAAAATTTGTTCAACAGTGTGCTGAAATGACTGGGAGGCTTCTGATGCACTGGAAATCAGTTTGTTCATCTCAATATGGTCTCTCACATATGAGGTCCCTTTATCACTTTTTTAGGTTACGTTTTATCATGACTGAAACTGTGGTATGGACATATCCCATATGGAGATAAACATCATGCTTATTTTCTTGATTTTTTTTATAGACTATTTTTAATTATCTAATGTGCATAATGTATTCTATATAATCTTTTCAAGTGATGTAGAGATCATCTTACTATGTGTTTTGAAGAGAGGACTAAGGCTTTATCTTCAGAAGTACTTAGACATTTACCACCTATTTTCCTGTTTACTCTGAGGTTTAAGTTCCCTTTTATTGTCTGTGCCGAAATGACTTGCCTTGGAAAGTCTTTAGCAGAGTAGTGGCACCTATATCCAGTCAGCCCTGTCACCTCTGTACTGTTTGTCCACCAAGACTCCCAGGTAGAACCACTTTTCACAAAACAATTGACAACTGGTTCCTGTATAAAGAACACAGCTCATCTGTGAAGGTGGAGTTGGGAAATTGCTTGTATTTGCATTTTGTAGGCTAATGGTACCACTTTAATGATTTGTACTTTAGGAAGAAATTGCATATAAATCAAAATAAATAAATAAATAAATCTGTGTCCCTTAGAAACATCAAATGAATTAGGAAAGAGTCTAACTGTATATAACCATTTGCTGTGCTGATAGATATTCAATTCTAATGATAAAACATTAGCTTAATCCTGTGCAGATCAGATTTGGCAGTCAATTTCCACAGTACATGACTAGAAAAAAAATAAAGCCATATAAATCGGCTTTCTTTTAAGGTAAGTAGTTTTCTGCTACTTTAGGTAAAAATCCATTAAATTCGTTCTGGATTTTTAAGTACCAGTGTGGCTAACAGTTTTTCACCAGCAAAGTTTGATAAGGTTTGGTATAAAAGTTGTCCTTAATATGTTTCATGCAGGTACATAGTGATGTTTGAAGTTTTTTCCTTATTCTAGAGTGTCCACTGGAGAGAGCAGACTTTATACTAATAAAAAAAAAAAATTACGTATTACACAGCATATTTTTAATAGCAACTCTAATGGTAAATGGCAAAACAGCCTGATTTTTTTTCATCCATGCCTGCTTTTCTTTTTCCCAAATGAAAAAGCAAGAACCTGTAAAACTTTTCTTCTTGAAAAGTGACGGATTCTATAATGCAGATAAAATGTTTACACACTTTATCAAAAGCACAGCCGTTCATGAGAAGTCAGAATCTTAAGATCTGTGTTGCCCCATGGTCTGAACCTTCTCAATAATTTTCTTCAACTTTTTCACTTTTAGAAGCCCACCTGATGGTTATAAGGAGCTATGTTATTTCCTTGATTCTTAAGGAATATTCATCATGCCTTGCATATTTCTGTTTATTGCCATACTAGGCATAATTCTCTTTTAGAAGAAAGCCATATGTTCCTTGTTTGTTTAGCTTTTATGTAAATATCAGAAAAATAGTTAAAATGTTGCCTTCCATATTCTTATGCTCTTGAATTAAGGTTTACATTAGCTCATTAAATAATAAAGAGTTTAAGACAATTTTCCTCCATGGATTCATCCTAGAATAATTTTACATTGTATCATCTGTGGTGCAGGCTTACTACAGTGGATTTGGCTGAGATCAGGTTCGTGAAAAAAACTGTACTTCAGGACATTTTTCTTCATGGTTTGTCTATGGTTTTATTTAGCTAGTGGAATGCTTAAAGTGATAGTCCCGCTGAGACAAGTATTACTCGGTCATGGAATTAAGGTACTAATCTTTATAAAGATGTCAGAATCTGACCTTTACTAGAAAGTTTTAAAGATGGACATCCTTTTCTCAGTTAAGTCATGGTGGTATGGTAGCAGTCTTAGCTTTTACAGTGCTTCGTTCCTGCATCATCTGATACTATAAAAATTAATGGAAAATATGTCTCCACTGTAAAAGGTCTATTAGATTCTTTCTGTCTTACGTCATGTGGAAGCACTGTTACTTTGGAAGAAATTTTATTTTTTTAAGTAGACTTTAAACAATATTTTCTACATAAATTACAGTTTCCTACAGTACTTTCTATAAAATTCTGTTGATATACTTCCCCTTCTTTAAGATCCTTTCAAAAAAATTCCTCCCCAGTACCAGTGCTTTCCTGGCCAATGGGAATAAAAAAAGATACTTGCATTCAAATGAAAAAGACTACTGCTTATTTTGTTAAAAATATTTTATTTTATAGTCTGCTTTTCTCAAATAGCTGACAATGGCCATTCTCTACAGGCTAAAAGGCTTTTCTGAAAGTCTAAGTGGCTACTGTAGTTGTAGATATTTCAATATGAGGATCATATACTGAAGAAGCCAGAAGTGAACTGGTCTATATAGGAGATAGAATTCTCATTCTGCCACACAGTTAATCTTAGAATCAATAACATTGGTTCTGCAATAAAGAAAAAATAGCTGCTTCATGCCGTATTCCTGACAAGGCTGCAGTTTTGTGGAAAACTATAGGCTTTTTAGCATTAAACTTACATATATGTCAGTACCCTCTGTTCAGGTTTTGTCATTGTTACAAGAATCCACATTGCTTTGCCACTCAAGCCTTTTTTTTTTTTTTTTTTTCAGAAATGTAGAGAGGCGTAAAGAAGTGTTTTCTTTATTTCTTTATGTTGTTTCATACTTTCTTCTTTTCTTCCCCCCAACCTCAGATCTGTTTCCAGGAGGAGGGAAAAAACATCCAAAATGGAAGTTGGATCTGGCCCTAAAAGGTTATGCTGAAATTCATGACCATCAGATGAGGTCAGCTCAAAAAGGAATCCCTTAATGCAGAATGAAAGAAGTGCTTACATACTTTCACTTTTATTCTACTTGTTCACATAACTGTACAAAGAAATAATCTCAAATAATGGCCCAACACATGGGAACAGTGCATTCCCAGTACCTGTTGAATTTGGAAGTGGAAAAGATGAGGAATTATTTCCATGTGATTTTCAGTACTACTCAATGAACAGGACTTTATAGTGCATAGAGAGCAACCTGGTCCCCTAAGTTAAATTTGACAGAAATAACTGATGAAGACCTCAGCCTTTGTCTATGCTAACAGTAACTGAAAGAACAGCCAGAATTATATGCACAGAATATTTGCATACATTTTATATACCTTTCTTAGGGAGAGCTCTTTTTATGATGATATTTTTCCCAATTTTTATAAGTTCTTTTAAAGAGTTTTTTATTGAAAGGAATTACATAATCAGGTTCTGATAATCTACTTTACTGTGCACCAAAAGACTTCTGCAACCTCAGAAACCCATTGACTTTAACTGGGTACTATATGGGTATACTGATCTGCCAAATTATTATCAAGTCTTGCTTTCAGGAGACTCAACCTCACTTGGAGGTCTTTTGGGTTTGTTTTTTTATGATGGTTAATTTTGTTGTGTAATAAATATTTTCTCTTTATGTGATTTAGGAATAATTCTGTTGAATGTTATGGGATTTTTACAGTAAAAATTACTGAAGGAATTGAGTCCTGAGAGCTGCTTGTCTAGAAAAATTGGATACTGAAGTCGTCAGAACATGATTTTGAACATGATTTTGATTCTAAAACAAGTAATAATACAAAAGGAAGCTAAAGCTAGAAGGTGCCAGCCAAGAAATCACTGTAATGAATAGGACCTGAAGTTCAGCTATGTTGTATTTTTTTCTTTGATGCATCAGTATGTAACTCCTTTTCATTTAGCAGATAAATATGCAGGAGGAGAAATACTTCAGAATGTGGCTCACAGTAGAGCCTTTTTGTTCTTCCTATACTATACTGTTGCACCTTCCAGTATTTGTCTCATTTTGGCAGTCATCAGAAAGCCCACACAGTCAAAAGTCAGAAGGTGAAATTGTTCATGACTTTTCTGGTGGTCATTATAAGTTTCCTCTAGTAGAAAAAGTACATTGTTGTTCTTTTGGAGATGTCTTTTTCTCTCTTGCTTGCATGAATAGTCAATCATCACAAATTGTAGCCAGAAACATTTTCACTAGTGCTATACCAACTAATACAACAAACCCCTCCTGTGTTTATGGAGCAATTATTGGATGCTTTTTACTCCTATAGCCCACAGTTCTAGGCAGCAAGGTAAATAAAAAATCGATTGCTTAAGGTATTCAGATTTTCAATAAGTGTATTCTAGTTGGACAAAGGGTTTACATTCTGTTAACAAAGAATCGGGGGGGGGGAAATCAAGTATTGCTTTACAATAACTATATAGAAGCATAGAAGTGAATCCTTTTGTTTCATTTCATAGTAGCTGCTTGGGCTGTTCCTTAAAATGCCACGTTGTTAGTAATTGCTTGCTTTTTCAGCTTAGTTACTAACTATACTTAATAGATTCAGGGTGGTTTTGTGATCTTACTCATCAGTGTTCTCACTTATTAGTGATATCAGGATTTCTAACAACTAAAGAGGTAGCAAATGTTGCTTGTTTATTGAATCATAAATATGCTGCTTTCAGTTATTCTCTTTGTATTGTTCCATTAATTTAGGTGCCTGCTTATTAAAATATACATGTGTCTGCCCCACTTCCAATCTCAGATGCTATTTTTACATGAGACGGAGAACTGCAGTGTGTTCTTGTTATATCTTTTGACTTTTGCTGTGGATTTCATTTGTATTACTTTGTCAAACAGAGACTGAATAATGTCACAGGTACCCTCTAAAAAGTTTTAATTGGTGAAAATGCCTGTTAAAATAGTTGATCAGCACTAGTGTCTCCTGATATGTGACTTCATAAGACAGCAAGACTAATGGGAGCTATTTTTGTGACAATGATATACTTGCTGTCACTTCTTCATACATTTATCAGTGGGATACTTTCAGCAAGTGATGTAACTTATCTGTTGCAACTGATTATACCTTTAAAAATAATTAGCAGGTAAAACCTTCACTGGTTTTCCATGAATACACTTATGGCCAACTCTGAGGCTTTGCATCTCCTACTGACCTAAAGGGATATTGTAGAAGCTATTCCCTAGACAGAAATTAGCTCATATTTCATAACTGTGCTACTGATTTCCGATTTAACTGAAGAAAAAAGTCCTTGATGTATCTGTATATCAACCTTCTGCTCTGAGAAACAAGTAGTGCAGTCCAGCTTTTCTGACTTCTCACAGAGCCCCAGTCTTCATTTCTGTGTTATTGTGAATGAGTGATTACTAATGAAATAAGAAATAGAATGTGAAATAAGATTCAGCCCCTTATGCTGCTCAAGATGCTGACTTTGAAAAATTTGTACCCCTCTGGAAAAGAGCATCAACCCCAGAATATAAAGGAAGTGCGGGAGCAAAAAAGCACCTTTATGCATAATTTTACATTAAAGTTGCCCATGCTTATTTTGAATGCATTTTTATGTTTTGTACTAGCCAGTTCTCTCCTCTGGTTCTGTCTGCCTGCCGCTTTTATGGTAAATAATATAGTCATTTGCTGGCTGCAGCTCTGAAGAGCATGAGCCAAACTTTTGAGTTTTGGTATTTAATTATTTTGGAACAAGTTATACTAAGTATAGACAGAAGGAGCAGTAGAATTTACCAGAGCTTATAAGATGAATGGAATCTAGTACAGAAGGTATAATACAAAAAATATTTAAATTTTATGTAAGTTACAAGTTTGATTGTAGGAACTGCCTAATAGTATTATTTAGTTAGTAGTTTCTTGTTAAGATGATTGAGCAAAAATTGAAAAATTGTCTGCTCAACAAAAATAATTCAGTGCGCTTTAAAAAAAAAGTCCATTACATAATTTACACAGGTTGGCTGGGTAAAAAAATGCAGGAGTTTTCTTTCTTTAAGAAAAATTTGTCAAAATGTCTTTCAGAAACCACCCATCTTGTCTGTGAGTAGTTTTAAAATAATCACAAGTTATTTTACTTAAATCCACCTTTAAAATTAGGTCTTTTGTTTAACCTATCCATATTTACATAATCTATATCACTTCTAGACATTTGTATGTTGCAATAAACTTCAGGAAGTCAACTTATCTTCCTGAAATTAACTTTGAAGTGTTAGAATTCCCTTAAGGGCAGAAATACTGGGGTTTTAAACAAGGTTTTCACATCCCTCTATGCATTTTTTCATGCACGTGGTATTATGTGATGAAGTAAAATGATAAAAGTTTGTGGGGAAATGTAACTTTTGAGAAGTACAATTCTAGAAGTAAGGTTAAAACGTGAGCATTTTGATTAGTGCATATATTTCTATATCTCTGATGCAAATAGAAGTTATGAACTTTTATAAACCCATCTGCAGCCACGTATGATACATTTGACTTTTTGAACTTTCATTGTAGTGTTGCTCAAACTGTTTCATTCCAACATTTCACTCTTAAAATTTAGTAATTTTATAATAAATATGAAAATTCAAATGGCCAAGGTAACTTTTAAATGATTGTTTTAAGAAAACCCGTAATAAAAATGTTGTAATGTGGTTCTAGATAATTACACTACTGTGGTTGTAATAACGTAATATAAAAAGCCTTTGAAAATAGTCTGAGTTCTGCTGCTGGAGAGAGAAGAAAAAAAAAATTCCAGTGAACAGGAGCTGGTTTTGAAGACAAAGGTCTTTTGATAGAAAATTCTGGTGGGTATAGAATGATAAATGATTTCAGTCTGTCTCCTGACATATGCATATCTCCAGTTCTACAGAAAAATCTAGACTTAGGAAGAAGTAAGAAAAACTCAGTATTAAGTATAGGGAGGAAACAGGAATAGCCGAGCGTTGATTTCTAATGCTTGTTATGCACTCTTGATATGCTTGCCCTAAAGCTAAAGCAAACTTCCATTGACACTAACAGTATTTGGTCAGTAACAGTCTACAAGAAAAAAGGAGTACAAGACATGGTTTACTGTTCCTTAAATCAGTTCATGGTGTTATGCAGAGGGGGTACTTTTTACAGAGCTTTTGTTGTGCAGATAACATAATTAAAGCCATTAACATCTTTCAGCAGTATAAGTAGCTAATTTTTCAGAAAATGGCAAATTGTCTTGAATGTATTTCATGACAAACATGTTCTTTTTCTAAACTGGATCTACAGCTTACCAGAAAGTGAGATGAATTTTCCAGGAATATATTTTAAAAAAGATGATGAAAGCTTTGTCCTCCTTCCACAGGAATGAATTTACCCATCATGTGCATTTTTACAAATTGGTATCCCTACATGCTCAGCGTTCAGTGTGTTTTGACTCTTAATGTATTACAGATATAATTAGTTTCTTATTGGGGAAGAATGTAGGAGAATTTTTTCTTAAACTTGGTGCTATCCAGCTGAGGGACTTGTTTCAGTGACATCCAGTTGTTTTGCTGTTCTTGACTTGTTTTTCTTCTTTAATGAAGAAATTTAATATAATAATGTCTTAAAATGTAATTGACAGTGCTTCAAGAACATAGAATTGTTACTTTTTGTCATAAACTTGGCTGGATCAAGAACTGTCATTTGGGATTACTAGAGTATGAAACAACATGGAAATATGAATAGCAGAATGATTAAGCTGTCTCCTGTTCCAGGCAACAATATTGTTGTTTTCTGATATGTATACAGCTCCTGCAGCATTTTATTCTGTCAAGGTTTTTGAAAAGTACAACATGCTGGAAATACTTGTATGCCAACAAATGAAAAGATTTAAGAATATTTGTTTATATAAGCTCTGAGGAAATGTTTGTTCCAAAGCAGCCCTTGCTTCTTGTTCTGTTCTGTGAAAAGAGCTGTGATACTTTTAAGATTTCTCTCTGGTGAGCCATAATCATCTTTTAAAAGCCACAGATGGTTAATTGATAGGCTTGGATAAGTAACTATTAATGTCCTCTTTAATAATAGTAATTGACAAAATGGTCATTGTTACTTCAGGTTGAAAAAACAATAGCAGCTGAGGAAGGTGTCCCAGGGACTTTCAGAATTGCCTGTGATATGGGATAGAACCTGAGTAAAAGCACATTCCTGAAGCAGGAGTCTGCCACCTGGTCTGATTTTTAGAAAGACTTTAGAAGCATTGCTAATATTTTCAGATTTTCTTAACAAGCCTGCAGAAAATGACAATTTTGATTTGTATTCTTTTGCTTTAATATTGCTTGTAGCTGCACCCTGAACAACTACCTTTGTTAGGTGGTTCAACACACAAAAAGCAGCTGCAGCAGCAGCCCCAAGTCGCTTGTCTATGGAAGAAAGAAAGGTCAAGAAGGCGAACCTCAGTACATCAAGAGCACCATCTTGGAGAAACTGAACTGAGTTAAAGCAGAAGCCTCTGATGCTTTTTTCTTGTTCTTGGAGGTGCTACTTTCCTATGGAGTAAACTAAATCTAACATCCATTTCACAGCATGTTGCATCATCTTAGTCTGTGATCTCTCAATTTGTTACCTAGAAAATCACAGGAAAAGGCAATGGTTTGGAAAGAGTACAGCTGTCAGTCAAAATCCTTTTCTCGGGTCCATGATTAGGAACTGTGCATGAAGGAGAGAATAGCAAAGCCCTTCCTGTGACTCCTTTGCTCTGTATGGGACTTGTATTAAGCTCTGCATGGTATCCTCCTATTGCTGGAGCAACCCCTTGTCACAAGCTTTGGAAGCCCAGACTGCACAGGAGCCTATGAAGTGATCTTGCAGGAATCAAAGCAGGTTTCCAAAGACCTCTGCTTGGGCTTTAGCTGGAGTCTTCATGAAACATTTTGGTTTTGATGGAAAAGCTTTTCCTGAAGAAGATGATGTTATTGGTCCTGCACTCAGGTCACAACCACCCCATGGAATGTTACAGCCTTGGGGAAGAGTGGCTGAAAAGCGCCTGGCAAAAAAGGACCCGGAGGTGTTGGTTGACAGCCTCCTGAACACAAGCCAGCAGCGTGCCCAGGTGGCCAAGAAGGCCAACAGCATCCTGGCTTGTGTCAGCAATAGTGTGGCCAGCAGGAGCAGGGCAGTGATCCTGCCCCTGTACTCGGCACTGGTGAGGCCACACCTCGAATACTGTGTTCAGTTTTGGGCCCCTCACTACAAGAAGGACATTGAGGTGCTGGAGCGTGTCCAGAGAAGGGCAACGAAGGTGGTGAAGGGTCTAGAGCACAAGTCTTATGAGGAGCGGCTGAGGGAGCTGGGGTTGTTTAGCCTGAAGAGGAGGCTGAGGGGAGACCTTATCACTCTCTACAACTACCTGAAACATGGGTGTAATGAGGTGGGTGTTGGTCTTTTCTCCCAAGTAACTAGCGGTAGGATGAGAGGAAACGGCCTGAAGTTGCATCAGGGGAGGTTTAGATTGGATATTAAGAAATATTTCTTTACCAAAAGGGTTGTCAAGCACAGGGAGAGGCTGCCCAGGGAAGTGGTTGAGTCACCATCCCTGGAGGTATTTAAAAGAGGTTTGGATATGGTGCTTAGGGACATAGTTTAGTGGTGGACTTGGCAGTGCTAGGTTTTCAGTTAGACTTGATGATCTTGAAGGTTTTTGCCAACCTAAACGAACCTATGATTATTGTTGAGTTCTGAATCCATGTTATATATGAATCCAGGAGGTCAGATGAGGTAATATTTTGGTTCTTTCCAGTCCAGAAGCTGTTTTCGTGAAAGATTTTTTGAATTTGCTAAAGAAACCTTTAGCAAACATTTGGGGAAGAATTTTTCTGTAACTGTTTAGCAGCATCTGGACACAGTAACTGCCATCTGCAAAGTCTGTTTTTTTTTCTGTTCATCAACTGTATTCTGTCCTTTTCTGTTGTCTTGTATGCAGGTTGTTCTTCCCCTTCTTTTGCCCACTCCTTATTACTACTTCTCTCCCTCTCTGCCCAAACACTCCCTTTTCATAGCAGGCCAATTTTTGTGCTGCTTCTGCTTATGCCTAGTGGAGGAATTCCCAGCATGCTGCTCTGACATGAGATATTCCACAAATGAGTCTCTGGACCTGAAATATTTAAGTGTTTACGACACTGTCATTCTAGGCATGCCACAGAGAATTTCCAGTCCAAAACTGTGCATATACAACTATTCTTCATCTCACCTAGCAAAAGACAAGCACTCCAAATCAACTGCCATTTCCCCAGTGACCAAAAAAAAGTAAAAATCGGTTCAACAAAGCAGCTCACTCTGAGGATCCACAGACTCCTCAGACCTCTGAGTGATGCACGTTCATTCCAGCTCTCCAGCATGATAGTGGTCAGTGCATTGATACATCATTCTGCTTTTAGTTTTCAACTAGCAAGGCCAGAACCTTTTTTTCTTCAAAGAAATTTCAAGGAAAAAAATTTGTCAAATAGAGAAGATGTGCATTTCCTTCCCCTTCATATCTACTTCTCCAGTCATGGACACTTCACAGTTGTGCTGTCCATCTCTGTCCCTGTGAATGTTTACTTAATGGTAATAAACTGTCCACTGTCAGCTTTCAGAACATCTTTAGAGTTGCCCTCTGTCAAAGCTTACCTTAGAAGTACTTTAATTAAAGATCATCTTTTTTCTTCCTTCTGCTATGTTCTATTTTTTCATGAGCACTTACTGTGGGACCACTACTGCTTTAAGTGGTGCCTTTTCCATTTTATTGTTTTCCCTCTCTGTGTCTGAGTGTGGTTTTGTGCTGTTTTTTCTCATCCTTCATGCTGAAGTGCTGTATGATGTCTCTGAGTCAAGATACATAAAAACATACTCTTTGATGTAAGAAAACATTCTGTCCAGTGCACTCAACTGGAATTACTGGACATGTCACTTGTCTACTAAGTAGATGTTGGTGCCAGTTTCTGTCTGGATGGTTGTATGCTCTTAATGTTGAAACAAAATATGAATAGCTCTGTCTTAATAAGGTTGTTGCAATTTTCAGCAACATATGTCAGAAAGTCATTGAAACTTCTCAATTATCTTAGCAATGGAAATTTGGTTTTGGAAAAGAGAAGATGGCCACATTCCCTTGCCCTACTGGGCATAATGCCAAGTATATAGTACTAAAGCAACTATCTGGTAATTAAGGAAACTATCTGGTAATAAAAGTAAGTATTATGAAAAAATAGATTTCAGTTACTATACTTTCTGCAGATTGAGAAAGTCCATATCACTACTCTTAGAAATTCTGCTTGATGAAGGTGAGGCTGTGTAGTGGGTAGTTACTGGCTGTAATCAGTTTATCTTCCAGATTTGAAATCTTTCTTTGTAGCTGAGGTTCTGTCCATGGTAGTATTGCAAATAGTTTCTGTTGCTCAATTAGTATGTAACCTCTTTTTATTTTGAAATTAAAGGTAGATGTTTTCTCCTAACATCAGAAGGTCAGAGTTGGCTTTAAACATGTTGTCCAGGTTTGACTGGCTTGACTGCTGGCCAAATTTCTCAATATTCTTTTCCATCAGTAATAATAGTTCCTAGCCATACAGCACTAAGTTTTTTGTTTTTCTTAGGATGCCTAATAATAATAATAAAATTGAATAAAGTTTTTTTAGTAAAAAGTATATTGTTACATACTGTTTCTGGTAAGTAAGTTATTTCTGTAAAATTTGTCCTGCACTGCTTGTGTTAACTGTAGTGACCCACTGAGGCTATTTAAATTATCTAATGTGCCCTAATTTAAGTTGATTCTGATCTGTGGACATCACATATTCACAGCGTCTTGCTGTTTATTCTATTGCTTCTAACGCCAGAAGCTGTTGCTCTGTCAGCTTAATCCTTTGCCTCCTTGCCTCCAAAATGTGACTAAGCTTGAAACCTAAAGTGAATTCAGGCATTCATTTCTTAAAATCATTATTAAATGAAGAAAACCCACTGCAAATCATTTTGGATTTATACTGGAAATTAAATTAAACTATATTGTCTCGCGTGTTTGAAGAATGATAGTTACTATTCCATAAAGCCCTACTTAAAGTGGGAATATTTTTACCTTGAACCCTTAAAGCATATCCTCTCCTCTTCTTCCCTCAAAAAAAAAAACCCAAACCCAAGCTCCCTCCAGTTCTGTATGTTTCTAATTCTGAGTGTTGGAGTTGAGGAAAATTCCATCAAAACAATCTATTTATTTTTTCAAACATGTGTTCACTGTGGCTCCTCATGGCTTAAATGAATGCCTTCTTACTGCTGTTCTTAAATAGACAGCTTTGCTGGGCAAGACCGCAGATCTGGTTTCTAAATTCTGCAATATGATATGAACTAGATGGCCAATGTGTAGGCAACTAAGGAGGAATCTATTTTTGGTATTAAATAAGTTGTCAACAGAAAAATATACTTGTGGACTACTGGATTGTGTTCAGTGACATAGCTGTCTAGTTTGTTCGGCAATCTTACTTATCTGCAGGAGAATAGGTATCACTTGAATCAAATGTCTGCAGGATTCTGTCTTCTATGAAGGGGAAGCCTGCAGAGTTTCCTCCTTCATCAGATTTAAAGCCCAGGGAAAAAGAAAACCCAAAAGAGAAAAAACCCAAGACAGCTCTTCAGCTGTATGTTTTCTAGCAGAAAAAAAACCTGCAGCTCTGCTGGAGGAGAAATGATTTTTCAGTTCAGCAGACTATAATATTCAAGAGTGGAGAAAGGGAAGACATCAAAGTTGCATGTAGCTGGCTGTTTCATATGCCACTTTCTCAGTATTTCTCACTCAAATTACTAAAGTATGCTGCTGGTTTAGACAGAAGATCTGTAAAAGAAGCAAGTTTTGAGGGCTTCATGTTGTCAAATATGCTCTTCAGGTTACGAATTGGAGAAAAATATTCTTTTAGCTAACCACATAGTAATTAGCTTCTTATCCTGTAGGAATTCTGTTTGGTTTTTTCATGTTCCTTGTTACCTTCCTTTGAGAACCTGATTTAACGTTGCAAAAATCAAAGTAAATGTCAGTTAATCTCTTTATCTCTTTGTTTTACATTAGTATAAAACAACTACTTTAATCTACTGGAAGGTGTGGGTGTGTGGGGGGATGTTCTTTAACTTTTAACTCATTTGGGCAAAAGCTTCTGCTGCCCTGGAAGTAATTGCTATCAGAAGGATCAGGAGGCCACCTAGGCACTTGGGGGGATGCCCAAGGCTGGTGAATGCAGCATGGATTACTCTCTTCCTTTCCTTCTTTCTCCTAATAAACTTAGGTTTAGACACTGCTGGATCTAAGTCAGTGAGAAGAGCATGTGGAAGAAAGGCTGTCCACTAAACCAAGAATGGAGATGGGAGAAAAAGGCAGTAGAGTCTATCTTTCCTATTCAAGGAAAAAGATTTGTGGGTTTCAAATGAAGAAAAGGTAGAGTTGCTTGCTGAGGTGAAAACAGGACATGCAGCTTCTGTAGTAATAGGGAAATGTGCCTTGCAGGAAGTTCTTAGTATGTAGGTCATGAACCATCTGTGTTTTAAATAACTAATTCACCAAAATGAATCATGATACCCCCCTTCCATTCCTGACTCTTCTGCACTGGTTATATTTATTTTGTCATCCTTTCTTTTTCTTGTCTAACTGTATGAACAATAGGGGGAAAAAAAAGACCATTTTGTCTCCAAAAGTTGGAGATCCCTCTACTTTGAATGAAAAGGACAGTTGACAGTGTTGTAGGGAATTCATTGCACCAGCAAAAATACTGCTAGACATGTTATCTGAGTAATACCAAGAAGGGCCACAGGTTCAGAGTCCTCTCTTGCACTAATCTGCAGTGTCATATAGCCTCTTGGTGTAGCTTATCTAACCTGCTTAAAAGCTTTTGTATTTTTAAGATTTTTTTTTTGTCCCTTTATTCCCTTGACTATCCATATGAGGAAAAAAAAAATTATAGGTATTACTAATTGTGTTGATTTAAGCTGGCAGCCTGGGTAGTAAGGCTGTATATAGGTGGTATCTTTATAATAAACATGAAATTCAGTCCTAAATAATGCTGAAGTTATTTTGTTTGCTGTGACTTCTATACAAAATGGGGACATCAAGAGTTTTTTCATATTCTCTGAACTTTCTGGATTAGCTCCAATCTGAATTATGCCTAATTACAGGGCAGTCTTAATTTATAGGCATCAATGGAATATTTATCTCCAGTACAAAATATATCCTTGTTTTCACTTTAATGATGGAACTGAGACACAAAATAAATAAAGCCTTATTTTAGTTGGAGAGCCTAGCTAACAGAAATACAGCTAAAATACAGCTAAAATAAGCTAAATACAGGAAAAATATGGGGTCTGTGAGAAAAATTTAATAGAAGAAAAAAATTAATGTCCAACTTGAGATTGCCTGGTTGAAAATGAGGCAAAGTTATTAGATTAACATATTTAATATAAGGAATACTTTTGAAATTGAAGCCTAATGTATTATTGATACCACACAAGGAGTATTAAAGTTACAATACTTAATATTAAACATAAAGGCTATTCTGAATTAATTTTATTTGCACTTTTCACTTATGCAGCTATTAAAGAAGTGTGGAAATAACTTGGACAGTTGATAACCTGACATAAACAAAGTTAGTAGAATTTTCATGCAGTATTGAGAGGCAAAAATTCTAATAGGGTTCTGCTTTTCCTTGAGCAGTATCTTTTCCTTTGTAAAATGGCATGACTGTTCAAAATTCTGATCTGTGGCTCTTGGGAGGAATGCTGCTGTCACTTGAGGAAAAGAGTATATTGAAAAGTGACATATGTCAGATGGTAATAATTATGGCATCTTAAATATTTATAAACCGAAGTTACTGTGAAAATGTATTTCTTCATCTGAAAGATTCTGTGATGTTAGAAATTATATTCCAGACTTTTTTTATTGCCCAAGGCTGTGCACTATAAATTATAATTTTGGTTTCAGAACACTTGTGTTTTCACTGTCTTGAGTCAATTAGGATTACAAAACTATAAGAAGTTAAAAACCTATTTGAGGTATGGGAACGTGTGTCAAATAGCTCACCTAAAAATGTCTGATTGTAGTTTTTGTATTTCTTAGTGTTTTAAAACTCTTTTTACAATAACTGTGCTTTTCAAGTTTAATATTGTCATTTGTAATGTTTCAGTGAGCAACAGCTATAGTTATTTGTTTTGTTCCTTGATTTTATGTTTTATATCCAACTGCAATTCAGTGCTTTGACTGGTTGAGAAAGCAGCAGTCCTGGTAAAATATTCAGAAAACTAACAACAGACTTCTGAGACTAAGGCCATGCAAGTGTGGAATAACGCAGGAACTAGGTTGCCTTGTGTTCTTGTGTTTAGATCCAATCTTGCCTGTGGTAAAGCGGAAGAAAATCTGGTATGCAAAAGACAATGTAGCCTTCAGTGAAAGACCATAAGGATGCTGACTGCTCCTACTTATATTTCTTAAGGTACAATAAGTGCTAAATAATTCAGTGTTATTTCAACAGCATCTCCAGTGTCGCATGCCTGTGCAAAGGGCTGAATGTGGCAACTTCTGAAGGCAATTCAGTCAGTGTCAGTGAGATGCCACAGTGTGTCAGTGGGCTTGAAGATGAATGTCCTTACATTGGTTAGGATGAACATGTTAAGTTACTTAGTTTCAGCATTTTTGGATGTGAAATTCCAAGTGTAGGGTGAAGATTTAAAGGTTTGTGTTTTTTTTTTACATTTATTTGAATAGTATGGAATGGCTTGGGGTGAATGTTATTTATTAGGCTAAATCCTCTATTACCATTAATAACTACATATTTGTTTAAATTTGGTAGAGACTTGCACAAATCATCTGGGAAGTCACTGGTGATAGAAAAATTGGTTCAAACCCAGTGGTTATATTTTTTTCTCCCATGTAAATCTCAATCTTGAATCAAAACAGTAGAAGGTTTTTTTTTTACTGTCTCCTTCAACTTTGATGTCTGCTCATTAATTTTAGGTAGCTAAAACAACCATATATGATCCAGTGTACTCTGTCAGTCACAGGAATAAATTAAAGACAAATATTAGCAATATTCTCAAAACAGAAGACCAAGCTAATTATATTACCTTCATTTAAAAGTTTTAAAGTTGTTTAAAATTTGAAAGAGGAGGTAATGGAAAATGAAAATATGTAAATAGTTTGTGAAGAGCACACAGTTATGGGTGTGCTGGTTTTGGCTGGGATATACTTAATTTTCTTTATAGTAGCTAGTATGGGGCTGTGTTTTGGATTTGTGCTGAAAATGTTGATAATACAGGGATGTTTTAGCTGTCGCTAAGTAGCGCTTACCCTAGCCAAGGACTGTTTCAGCTCCCTGTGCTCTGCAGGGTGCTCAGGAAGCTGGGAGGGGACACAGCCGGGACAGCTGACCCCAACTGACCCAAGGGATGTCCCACACCATATCATGTCATGCTCGGCATACACAGCTGGGGGATAAAGAAGGAAGTGGGGGACATTGGGAGTGATGGCGTTTGTCTTCCCAAGTAACCGTTACGCGTGATGGAGCCCTGCTGTCCTGGAGATGGCTGAGCACCTGCCTGCCCGTGGGGAGCAGTGAATGAATGCCTTGTTTTGCTTTGCTTGTGTGCATGGCTTTTGCTCTCCCTATTGAACTGTCTTTATCTCAACCCATGAGTTTCCTCTCTTTCACTCTTCCGATTCTCTCCCCCATCCCACCACAGGGAGTAAGCGAGAGGCTGCGTGGGGCTTGGCTGCTGGCTGGGCTTAAGCCATCACAACAGGGTTCCTAGATAAAATGGTGCATGACCTTTTTTATTTTCAGTTCTTACTGTAATAAACTTTTTGTGCATTTGACAGGTTGGTTTGCACTTGGTCCTTCAAGAACCCGAGGAATACCTTTTCAGTCAAATCTCTGCATTTACACTGTTATTTCAAATGCAGAATCTGTTTCAGAATCTAAAGATGGTAAATAACATTTTTAACTGTTGTTCACTTGTAACAAACTTTTCCTGACTGGTATTTAAATATAAAATAAAAAGTAAATTATTTGTGACCTCTTTACATGGTCTGTCTCAATGCAGGTTATGGCATCTGTATAGGATGTGCAGTAATTGACTGCTGGTTTTATTTTTATTAGTGGGTCGTTAGAGATTTTATCAAAATAAGAGAATTTATCAAAGTTTGTTTTATATATTGTAATTGGGCTATGGTTTGCCAGGAGAGAAGTCTAACATCCATATTTCTCTTAGGCTAAATACCTCCACCCTCAGAGATCGAATATTTTGCTTCCTTCACACTGTTAGCGAAATTAAATGTGAAATGCTAGTACCTACATATATTCACACACACACTCACTCACTCACTCTGTATTGGATTTGCATGGCAAGGTTTTGGTAGTAGTGGGGGCTACTGGCATGGCCTCTGTGCGAAGCTCCTAGAAGTTTCCCCCATGTCAGACAGAGCCAATGCCAGCCAGCTCCAAGAGGAAGAAAAAAGCCTGTCCAATTGCAGCCAGGAGTAAGAATATGTGAGAGAAACAACTCTGCAGGCACCAAGGTTGGTGAAGGAGGGGGAGGAGGCGCTCCACGCACTGGAGCAGAAATTCCCCTGCAGCCCACGGTGAAGACATGGTGAGGCAGGCTGTCCCCCTGCAGCCCATGGAGGTCCACGGTGGAGCACATATCCACCTGCAGCCTGAGGACCCCATGCTGCAGCAGATGGATATGCCTGAAGAAGGCTGTGACCCTGTGGAAAACCTGCACTGGAGCAGGCTCCTGGCAGGACCAATGGAGCAAAAAGCCCAGGCTGGAGCAGGTTTGCTGGCAGGATCTGTGACCCCAGGGAGGACTGACCCTGGAGCAGTCTGTTCTTGAAGGACTGTACCCTGTGGGAGGAACCCCACACTGGAGCAGGGAAAGAGTGGGAGGAGTCCTCCTGAGGGGGAAGGAGTGGCAGAGATGTGTGATGAACTGACCACGACCCCCCACTCTTCATCTTCCTGTGCTGCTTGGTGGGGGGAGGCAGAGAAATGGGGAATGAAGTTAAGCCCAGGCAGAAGGGAGGGTTGGAGGGAAGGTGTTTTAAGATTGGGTTTTATTTCTCATTACCCTACTCTGATCTTATTGTTAATAAATTAAGCTAATTTCCCCAAGTCAAGTCTGTTTTGCCCATGATGGTAGTTGGTGAGTGATCTCCCTGTCCTTAGTTTGACCTACAAGCCTTTCATTGTATTTTTTCTCCCCTGCCCAGCTGAGGAGGGGAAGTGATAGAGCAGCTTTTGTGGACACGTGGGGTCTGACCCGGGTCAGCCCATCACACAAACACATGCACAGACAGAAAAAAGCAGTATTGCTTTGTAATACTGCAGCACCCTGACAGTCCCAGAAGAGATCAAAACTTGTTGAACTAGGTGCTTTGTGAACAAACAATGTGAGATGGCCCCAATCCAGGTTTAAAATAAAATCCTGCAAGATAGGCCTGGGAAAAACAGTTGCATTGATTTGTTGAAGGTAAAGGTCATGGCCAGAATTAGAACACAGCGTGTTACAGGAACACCCGAAATGAGATTTCCCCACCTGCCAGCTCACTGTGCTTTATTGGACCATGGTGCTGTTTAGTAAGAGTTTTATCTTACCAGCTATCCCTCAAGGGGAAAAATAACATGGAGAACTGTGTTTATGAATAAGGCAGTTATTCTAAGGCACTGTCATAAATGATCATTTTAATCTTATTTAATGTTTTACATTGTTACCTTCATTTCCAGCTGTATTTTTCTATTTGGTTCTGGAAAAAAAAAAAAAAGGCGGGGGAGAAGACAAGCAAGTGTGAGTAAAATATTAATATTCCAAAGAACAAATCTAGTCAATGGTAAGATGAAAATGTAAATCTAAACCAATGTTTTACAGAGAATCAGTTTTGTGATATACTTCATGTCACAGCCTTAGACTTCATAAACAAAAAACATTCTTTTCATTCCTTTTTTTTCTTCCTCTAGCTACCAGACTAATTTTTCACTGAACTGAAGTTGTTCATCTTTGCCCGGATGATAGAAAACAGCACTAATATCTGCATGCTTAACATTTATGCTGAAGTTCTTGGGGGACAGAATTCTCCAAAGCTTCATAAATCTGGATTGTAAACACTGTTGTGGTGGGGGGTTGCGGTTTTGTTTGTTTTGGGTTGTTTGCTTGCTTGTTTTTTAAACACTGCTTCCCAGAATGATGTTGATAATTATTTTTTCAGTCTGAAGTTTCTTGGCCTGATGTCTGGTACAACTCGTCTGAATATCCTTCGTGTGTGATGCTTATAACTCAGAAGCCTATCTTTTAACATTTTACTTCCATAGTTTTGTAAGCTTTGTGGACATTTGTCTGTAGGACAAAGTTGTAGCAAGGTGTCTACTCTTCTAGGATACTTTTTTTATTTTTAAAATAAACTAATCAAATCCAAATCCACCCTCCACCCCCCAAACTTCGAAGTCAGCACTTTGGAAAAACTAATAAACTTGAGTAGTTTTAGTACCATTGTTAAAAAATGCTTTTTTCCTCCCAGTATTTCAGAAGTTTTTCCTAAACTATAAATTCATTATTTTGAGACTATATAAAAAAAAATAAAGTAAATTTTATAGTATATAATTTATGAAATGGTGGACAAGAAATTTAAATTCTCATCCTGATTAACTCAGTTCTGTGGAGCTTGTAGTTTCTATTGTTTGAGTCATGGACAAATTTTGCTTGCAGTGGAGTCTTTCTCTAATTAAATGTTTCTAACCTATTCATGTTAATGCAGCATAAGGAACTGTGTTATGTCACGCTCCCTTCTTGCCTTTGTCTTCCAGGGTAGGACCGAAACTAGAGCCATGTACAGTAATAACTTCTGAACTACTGTCATCATGAAGTCTGTTATTAAATCAGATGTTTATATTTGCTAGTTCATGCTTATGATTCCAAACAAGGAAATATCCTGATCTACCGGCAAATCTTACATGTATGGGTTGTGCTAATTGTATACAATCTAACTCTTGAACTTGTTTCCTGCTTCATGTGGAAATCTTTAGCTATTTTTTGTAATGAATATTCCGGGTACATCTCCTGAAGATGCTCTTACTATATCCACCCTGAAGCAGCTTCTGTTTGCAGGGGAACTCTTGGTTTTAAAGAAAGATTCCACACACACCCCACCACCCCCCTCTTCTTAGTTCCTCCCCCCTCCAGTAGCAACAGTATGAGTTAGGAATTGCTGCTTTTTTCTATCAAAGCCTTTTTTGTAACCCTTGAATGAATTCGGTAATAAAGTCAGGAGTACCAGGAGAGGCCTAATGTACTATGAATTTAAATTCTATTTTATATCTGAGTGGGGGTTTTTTATGTATACGTTCTGGTTTAAGATGCAATCTTGTATATGTTTATGTACTGCACTCAGTTACAGTTTCTTTCCTTAAATGTTACTGATAATTTTTTAGTAGAAAAGGCTTAAGGGTGGCACGCTAAAGGATACAAATGCCTGTCATGTCAACAACACAGCAGTCTTTAGTCCAGACATGGTCATTCCCTCTGCCCTCAGTTGCGAAGATCTCATTTGCTACCTGTTCATGGAGGTGTTAAATTTGTTCCTCCTTAAACATAGAAAAATGAGAATGTGACAGGTTTATGGGGTGGGGAACGAATAGGTCAGAAAGGCTCAAGAGCCAAAGGAGTACAAATACAGGCAATCGAAGCAGATCTGAATTTGCTTTGAGGAGGTAAAGAAGAGTATGTCAATAAAAAGAAAACAGGCTATAGCTGGAAATGTTTAGTATGAAAAATATGTGTCATAAGAGTGGAGAGCTCAAAGAATGAGGGTACCTTTTGAGTCTTTTCCTGAGATATTGATAATATCTTGAGGTGATGTAAAGGGTTCTAAGCACAATTTTTGTTTGCTTCCTAATTAAGGGAGTACATTCTGCTATCAGTAAGAAGAAGCTTAAATAATGAACTGTTAACCATATCTCTTTTTAGTAGAATACAGCAGATTTCTTGCAACAATTAAAAGTGTGTTTTAATAGTACACACCTTTTTGGAGCTTATGCACAAAACCTCTGATTTTGTGATACATACTACGGTGGGGTTCCAATTTTGTTGGAATTTTTCAGTAGAATTACATCTGTGATGTTGGAGTCCCTCCAGCCCAGTCCAGACATGTGGAAAATCTATCTCCTTAAACATACAGAAAATCCAATCCCATGGTATATTTTCTGGTTTGATAAAAATTCATAAGACTATATTTGAAAGTTACCTCTCTGTCTTATTCTTGCCCCACTCCTCCACACCCAACTGAAGGGAAAAAGAAAAAAAAAAAAAGAAAAAGAATGGGCAATCATGACACTGAGATTAAATATCAGTCCCTCTTCTCTGGGATAATAATAAAATGCCTTTAGCATTATTTCAGTGCAGTAACAGCCTAAAGTTAATTTCAAATTATTCCATTTTATAGTAAAGAAAATTAGACCTAACCCCAGAGATTTCTAATCCATCAGACTACAAATTCAAAACACAGAAATGTCCCAACCCCCAACCTTCAGTTGTTCGTCCTATGAAATCAGAATTTTCTTCTGGACTTTTGTAGCTGAGTAGACCAGATCATTCTGATGTTGATGTGATATATAATGCCTGCATCTGCTTTGTAATTGATTTCTAAGGCTTACCCATGTGGAAGAACAAAGCTTGAGAATTTCAATTATACTGCTTCTGTTATTGGAATTAAAAGTTTTGCCACACTCGCAAATAGGAATATATAGTCTTCCATAAATCATGGTGATAGCTATTCACTTCTTCAGTATGTTGGTAACATATTGGCATGGTAGCATTGTAGCACAAGTAGTTTAATCTAAAACAAAGTAGCTGTTGGTCATTTACATCATTTTATACTATGGCAAAAGAGCCATTGCTTGCCTTAAGGGCTACATACTTTTAACTCATTGTGGTCTACTGGGAGCACATAGAAAAAAATGAATACTGAAATAGAAAAGTTCTTAAGTTGAATTTTTATCACTGCACTGCTCTGATAGTATTGCTTCATTGGCAGTTGTAAAAGCAGATTTCCTTACCTGCCCCCACTGTCTGATTCTTGGAGTTTACAAGCTGGAGCACTGCCTTGTCACCTGGAGGACATTTTGAAGGCCAGATAGTATGGACCTTTGGCCTTCAGGGTGCCACAAGACAGTAGGTACAGGTAAAGATGCCTTGGCCAGGCTAGAGTACTTTGTCAGTCTTTGATCCTTAGGTGCTTTCAAGTGTGGAAAGGCCAGTACGGAATCATCTGGCATCTCTATATACTCATATGCTTGTTATCTTCACAGAGAGGATGGGTACAAAAGGCCCATGTTATAAATCTGCTATAAGTCTGCATCACTACAGTCAAAAGAGCTTCCTGCTTTTCTTGCGCAGACCGTGATGTGCAGAGCACAATGTAGTGATCCTGCCAGCCTTTTCACCTTGTGTGGTAAAGATCAGTAGCTCAGTTTTCAGTGTTTGGTAGCAGAGGATACTTACTTAGTGAAGGAAACCACATGGTGAAAACTGTTAGATGCTGTATTTTTGGTAGTTTGGCTGTGAAACTATATGCATGGCAATCCAGAAGGCCTGCAGTGCAGTGGGTTATAACTATATGGACCTTCCAGTAGACACTGAAGTGGGTTTGTCTGCTTGATAGCTCTGACTGATGGCCACAACATGCTTCTGAATGTTTTAAGGATTCCTGACTTGTTATCTGATGTATGCAATCACAGATTTCAGTAATGCTGATGTTGAAAAGGATTGCTGTCACCATCTGTACAAAGTCTATCTAAATCTATGGGAGCTCAATGTATTCAGGTTCTATAGAGAAATTACCATCTTCTCCTGAAGTGATTTTTTGATAGCGATTCAAAATAACTGTTTCTTCTCAAGAGTCAGTGCCTGTTATGAAGGCTTTTAGCTAGCAGTTGACAGCCTGGTCAACACACAGTAGGTCATCTAGTATCTCAATGGACTTGGTGCCTCTACAGAGTCATTGAACATTGCAAGCTTGAGCCTGGCATCCCAAAATGTAGGAATTTGGCCATATTCTGATTCAACTGGAGTTTGTGGCCTGTAAAAGTGGGATGATCCTAAAGAGGAAATTGATGTCCAAAATAACGGCTTAGTGGGCATGACCCTTTCCCCTGCCTGGAGCTTTTTGGAGTCTCCTGGTTTCTCTGTTGTTCTTTTCAAGCTCTTGGGATTTTAAGCCTGGATGTGTGCTAACACTGAAGGGCTACAGTGGTTGGTATTGCCTGTTATAAAGGGAAAAGGTCTGAATTTAGGAGATGCTGACTGGTCGTGATACCACAAAGGTTAAAAAGGTTTCATGGATTGCCAATGGCCAGCATGTGGTCTGTATGCAGCTGGTACATTCTGGGTATTCCCCAAGTTTGAGAAGGATGTATTTTAGTCTAGATGACTCTCAGGTATGGCAGAACTTACTAATAAACACAAGACCATAGTTTCTCTTGTTCTTGAGTAGAGAATGTGTATGTAAATTAAATGTGATTCAACCTGTTATAATTATTCACACTTAATAGATTTTATCTGTCTCTAACAGTGGATGTTTGAGAGCGCAGGATTCCAGATTTGGCTGGCATTCTTTGTGAAGTCAGGTGTTTAAAGATACTTGAATGAATTACCTATCACCTAACAGGATTGCTCTGTTGCTTTATTACTGTCTGTCTGAAAGGCAATCTGGAGTAACAGCTAAAGAAGAAAACATAGGCTAGATATTTATTGGTATAAAGCAGTATACATTTTTGACTCCAACAAACATGCATAGATTTCTACAAGTTGAGTATATTAATGCACACCAAGGGATACATGGATCTGCTATAGGTTTTCTCACCTTAATAGTCATCTCACTCCTTTAATAATTAAGAGGTGATAATTGCAATTAACACTAGGTTCCAACTGATTAAAATAGCATTGATGACTAGAACCTTTGGGGTGTGCGCTGTGTCTCTGCTAACCCCTTGCTAGAGAACTATTTGCCAAAACTTGGTAGCTGGCAACCCAAACCTTCTGACTCTTTTGCAGGTTGGCAGGTTTCACTCTGCCCTCTGTGCTTCCTACTTGTGTTGCTGGATGATATGGCTCTGTATATTGCAATCTCATGCCTCCGTGTAAGCAGTACACCTTGGCTCATGATACTTTCTAATTATTTTTCCTATAATGCTGGCTTTTGTTTCTTAGCAGAATGAAGTAGAGACCTTTTCAAGAATAGCAATGATTTCAAATACAGTGATACGTATTTGGCAATAAGTTATATTCCTAGTTGTAGTTTATCTTACCAGTGGTCTTTAAGGTACTAGCAACTTGCTTTACTTATTATGTCACGCTCTGACAGCCATCTTGATTACAAGTATTATGCAAAGCATGATTCCTTATAAAAGATAAAATTTGTCAATTTTTTTGACAAAAACATTTTTTTTTACACCTTGAATCTCAAATATATTTTCAGCTTTTGACAGAGTCCATACGTATCAAGCCTTTGCAGCAGGAGAAATATCTTGATCACAGGAATGCTTGTTTCTGAGGACAGGCTTCCCTCACTTATTTCTTTCTACCAATTTTTTGGCATACCTTGGTCGTGAGTTCAGTCTGTACTTGTGTCTGTAACATACACAAATTGCATCTGTGTATGGACTAAAAGAATAAGGGAAAGAACTTGCATGAGTCTTGTATTTATCACTTAAGACCAATTTTAGCTGAAGGGAAAATCTTAAGGGCTCCCAATGATAAATGTTACTGTAATACAGGAATCAACAGAATGATCAACTATTGAATTTATATCTATTAATAAAACATGTAGCTCTAAATACTTTAACATACACTGTTTTATTAGGGTGACAACATGAGTATTTACATACAGTTTTCAGGAGTTTGTTTAGGAAAAAAATATAACTGATCAAAGATTTGGTAATACTCGATGACTATTTTCTTTTTTAGTAAGAGTTTTCTATTATTTTTTTTAATATGCATTTTCTTTTTTCTACTTTCTTTTTGTAAGTTTGTTGGTATGCACAGCTAAGTTTAAACATATTTTCCTAATTTCTAGATATTAGGGTGAAAATTCTTTTGGCACCTCACATCTTATTCAGTAAAATTATTTTATGGTATATGAAAACAGCTCCCTTTAATAAGTTGGTAGAAAGGCAAATGAAACACAAGTCATCTGATCCAGCTTAGCAATTACTAGGATAATGGCTGTCTTGATGTAAAGAAGCAGAATACTGAATCATTTAATAAAATTAAATTTGTTATTTATTAGTTAGAAATATATTCAAGTTGCTATAAAAATACTAAACTTACTTTATATCAGCTTCCTTTAGTGATATCTCAGTAAAAATTATTGCTGCTGCCTGGATGTATGTGTAAGTCTAGTTCATTTTCTTTTGATCAGATCATGATTTCCTTTTAATACTTTGTAATGTTAAATATTGGCCAGAATCTTGATGTAAGAAGAGGTGGTATTTCTTGAAGTGCAATAGGCACAACATGCAATGTTGTTCCCTAATGCAGTCTCCTCCAAAGAAGTTGCAGTAACAGGAGCTTCTCTGGGTATTTTCTATAGAAAGAAAAATTTTCTAGTGTTCCTCAAATACTGTCAAAAGTATTTATCAAAAAATTATTATTATTTTCTTTGTTTAAGTTTGCTTCTGCTTAGGTCAAACTATCTCCAACTGTTATCTTAGCAAAAGTATTGAATCAATATATGTGTACACTTTCAGATAATATCAATTCAACATCAAAGAAAAAAACGCTGGTGTGTTTGTTTTCTTTCACCATTGGCTGCTTTGAGAACTGGGATGAGCATGTTGAGCAAAACCTAAAATCCTATAATAATACTAGACAGTTTCTTATGTGAAGGTTGTGCACAGTTGTTTTTTTTTTATCTGGAAAGGCTCAGCTGCTTATTGAACTTCATTCTGGTCTCTGTGGACTCTGTCTCATGATGTAATCACATGATAGAGTCTGCTTATATGTTTGACATACAGTTATGCTTCTGGTAATGTAAGGGAAGGCAGATCCTTCTAGCTGTCACATGTGCAGCCATCCTGGGGAGTGAACATTGGACTTCTCTGTGCAAAGCAAACAGCTTTTGATTTTCTGACTAGTGCATGTGTGCATTAATCTATCACACCATGGGGATGCCTTAATGGTGGTTAGGCACTCAGTGAGCATCTCTCCCGTGATGGAGGATGGACCACAGATCCTGGGGCAGATCCTGAGACACAAGTTGTTCTTGTAGGCAGAATCCATCTAACAGGCTGTGTGCTTGTTTATGATTTAAATCAAACTTGTCTAAAAACTAAAATAGGAAACTTGAGTCAACCCACTGAAAGGCTTGAAGCTCTGTTAACAAGTGATTTGTTACTAGAAGTTAAGAAAAATCTAAATTGGCAGCAGTTACCTAAAGTTATTTTTGTGTTGCCACAGTCATCTTCAATGTTATGTGAAGGAAAAGGATGAATTTCTACATGGATGAATTTGGTTCTTGTGCTCAAATCTTACATTTTAAGACGTGTTGATCCAATTTAACCAGTTTCTTATTTTGGATGCACTTCTCTGGCAGCATCAATACAGTGGGCCTCCTCCTGGGATATGCTTTTCCGATGGTTCAGAATAGTACTCGATAAAAGGGGAGAATGAGGCTTACTTACATGCATACATATATGGATGTTAATGTTTTTCATAAAGGTTAACTTTATATAAATGTATCCAGCTTTAAGAAAAAGGTGCTAGAAAAGATATGACCAAATTAGTATTCCTGAACATCCTCTATCAATAAATTTGATGCCATTATCAATAAATTTGATGTCTCCTGGACAGGCTGAGCTCAATAAATTTGATGTCTCCTGGACAGGCTGGAGAGCTGGGCCGAGGGGAACCTCATGAAATTCAACAAAAGCAAGTGCAAGGTCCTGCCCCTGGGGAGGAACAGCCCCAGGCACCAGTACAGGTTGGGGGCTGACCTGCTGGGAAGCGGCTCTGCTGAGAAGGCCCTGGGAGTGCTGGTGGGCAGCCAGTGCCCCTGAGCCAGCGCTGTGCCCTTGGGGCCAAGAAGGGCAGTGGTGTCCTGGGCTGCATGAACAGGAGTGTGGGCAGCAGGGCGAGGGAGGCCATCCTGCCCCTCTGCTCTGCCCTGGGGAGGCCACAGCTGGAGTGCTGTGTCCAGTGCTGGGCCCCCCAGTTTAAGAAGGACAGGGAGCTGCTGGAACAAGGCCAGCGGAGAGCCACAGGGATGATCAAGGGGCTGCAGCATCTCCCTTATGAGGAAAGGCTGAGAGACCTGGGCTTGTTTAGCCTGGAGGAGATAAGGCTGAGGGGGGATCTTATCAATGCTTATAAATATCTGGAGGATGGGACTGGACTCTTCTCAGTGGTGCCTGACAATAGGACAAGGGGCAACGGGCACAAGTTGGAACACAGGAAGTTCCATTTGAATATGAGGAAAAACTTCTTTCCTGTGCGGGTGCCAGAGCAGTGGCCCAGGCTGCCCAGAGAGGCTGTGGAGTCTCCTTCCCTGGAGACATTCACACCCCGCCTGGACGCGATCCTGTGCCCCCTGCTCTGGGTGTGCTGCTCACGCAGGGGCTGGACAAGGTGATCTCTCGAGGTCCCTTCCAACCCTTACTGTTCTGTGGTTCTCACCTATATACCTCCTCTTAGAATAAGTGTTTCTTGAAGCAGAAATTTGCATCCCGGTTTTAAGTGACACCAAGTGATTTCAACACAGCAGCTGGATGCAGGAAAGCCATTGTTTGGAGAATTGCCAACTCTGACAAAGCAATAGTGTGTAGCTACTTTGCCCGTGAAATTGCCAGAATTACAAGGTACAAGCTTGATAACCAGAGCTTTGCTACAGTCAGCTTATTTCCTTCTGTGTGCATGATTATTAGCAGAATGCAGGCTTCAGTTAGTCCTGTGTGTTGTGATATGGCCAAATAGGCTGAAAGAGGTTCTGGCTCATCAGATAAGAATCGAAGTGTTAGAACATTGTTATGTGTATCTTTGCACTTATTATTTGTGAACTATTATCTTTTTGTATAACCAGAGTATGAGGGTGTAAAACCTTATATATATATTATTTTTTATATCTGGAGTAGACACTAGATAGTTTTCAGGAGCTAATATATAAAATGTATTGGATTCAGAGGAACCTGATGTTGTGGTTGTCATTTTTTAATTACTTGGCTCAATTTAGTCTGTCCAAAGTCAGGCTTTTCAACTGAGAGCTTGTTGAATGTAATATCCATTTTCGTTGTTGATGCTCAGTTATGAGTTTTCTCATAAATTTTCCCTATGGTTCTTTTGCAGTATATATGAGGAGATGGCATGTTCTCCAACAGAAAGTTTTGTGCCAAGTCTTTATAAAGACTCACATTTTTAATGTGAAGAATAGCTCTGGATAAAAATCTGTTGTTGATTTATTCCCTTGTCTTGTTTTTTGGCTCCTATCTCTGACTAGAGCAATAGCCTTGTTCACTATTATTTTGTTCTCTATTTTAAAACTGCAGACAAGTGGTGCTGGTGTTCTGTAATTTTTCTTTTGCTTTATAAGTTTGAGTTGATTATGACCAACATATAAAATTTGTTCTGACTCAATTAAGCTTTCAATTAAAAGTATTTTTTTCCTTTTTTTTTCCCTAAACCAATGAAGTTGTCATAACAGAATTTCAGACTCAGTAGGGAGTTTAATTATTTTTGGGGTTTTTTTTGGTTTTTTTTTTAGTAATTTATTCACCAGTTGGAGTCTTTTCTGTAAAGAATCTTGATTGAAATACTGGCTAATTTCTTAGCTGGAGTTCAGCAAGTGAAATATGTATCAGGGAAGAGCAGGAACAACAAAGATGATTGGGTTTAGGAAAACACTTGGTAAGAAAAGTGATCACAGGACATATATTGGAATTGTGATTCTTCCATAAACGTGAGGTATTACGTAATTCTTGGTAATATAGACAGGAATGAGAGGACAAACTGCTTTCCAAATTTGCTGAAAACATTTAACCAGATTTTCTCATTTATTTTGTTCCATAGGTGTCATCTGCAAACTTGAGCAGCGTGCTGTCGCATAGCCCTAAATCCTTCTCCAGCTTATGTTGTAAGAGATAAAGATACTAAATGGAAAGATCTGAGTACAGGCCCTGGCGGTACTGCACTTATCATCAGCATCCAGGTAGGAGTCTGAGCCACTAATGGATGCCCTCTGAACCTAATCATCCAACCAGCTTTTCACCTGTTTGTCTGTCCACCCAGGTAGACCATAAACATCCTAATGTTAACATGGGAATATTGAGAGATAGTGTCGAAATCCTTGCTAAACTTGGGTTAAATGATGTTTGCTGTGCTCTCTATCAGACAAATTCAATCATTTCATTAATTTCAGGATAAAAGGCAACCAGGATGGTCAGGTGTGACTTACCCTTTACAAATCTATTCCAGTTGTTCCCAATCACCATACCAGTTGAGTGCCTAGAAATGCAGTCCAGCAACTGAAATCAGGCTGACTTTCTTATAATTCTCTGGGTTGATCTTTCACAAACTTTTCCCAAATCTCAGGTGTTTCAGTCCTCAATAGCTGAAAGTGAAATATGTTGACAAATACACTTATTGATGTTTTGGTTTTAAAAAGGGAAAATTAAAAAGAATTCTTGATGCAATTGTTTTCACCATGTGTATCAGAAAATTATTTTTCTCTTAAATCTGCTGTCCAGGATAATATATGACAGCCTTGGGTGATTTCATCAACCTGTGGCGGGAGTACTCCCTCTGTTACTTTTAAACTATGGGATTTGCAACCACCTCCTTTTATTTGGCCAGACATTCATTATAAGCACCACATAATGCTTTTGCACTTATTCATTCTACTGTGCTTTGCTTCATTCATTAGTCTGGCAAAAGACTTTAAAGTAATATGATCTCAAAGGAAGGTGTTTGACTCTGTAATGGCTGTTCCTCAAGCACCTGGATTTAGTAGAATTTTCAGAAACAAATACTTTTAATGAGAAAAGTGGATTGATTCTTTATCCCATTGCTGATCTAACTGGTAACTTAACTTGTATTACTATAGTGGTAGCTGACAAATGGAGTTCTTACTGAAAATATTACTAGTCCTTGCTTGAATCAAGGTCTTTAAAAGGTCATCTTGAGAAGGTTTATTTTATTTCTCAGTTGTTTTAATGAGTTTATGCAAATTGGAGTCAAAATAAATAGGTTTTACATATCAATGTGTTCATGAGAGGGCACAGAAAGTTTCCTCCTGGTATTTAAAATGCAAAGAGTTTCTCATTGCTGAGTGTAGTTCACAGTCTTTGTATCAAGGGGACACCAAGTAGACCAATATGTTTTCTTAGTTGCATACATTTGTGGTGCATTGGTCAAGCTGTGAATCAGTTTCTGAGTAGCTATAGGATGTCTTAGCATTTTGTATTTCAAATATCTAATTTTCCGTATCTATGCACTGTGTCCATGGTTTGAGAGATAAAAACGGAAAAAGTGACAAACTAAAAATAATTATCTTTAATATCTCATCTTGGATGTTGCTTTGGTTCTTCTGATCAAGTGTGCTCTGAACAAAAGCACAGGTTCTTTTGTCTTAGCTGTATTATCTTGCTGTCCTTAAGAGGAGTAAACCTTAGACTGTAAAATGCACGCTGGGAGAAGATCAGCTCAGTGCAGTATTCTGTGATAGTATGTATCTCTCTAGTATCTGTTTCAGAAGAGGAACAAGCTTACACACTAAATTTTAAATGGCAAATAACTTCATTTCAGCTCTTCTTAGGCTGGTAAGACTTAAGACCTGCTTATTTTGAATTTCTTCCTGAGCTTTCATTGCCATATGGTGGTGTAATGGTTTTTCACCTGAAGTGACCTTACCAGAAATCATACCAAATAAGTCAGTGATAAGGAAAAAGAAATTCAGGAAGAGAATTCTAGGGCTAAGTTGCTTCTGATTTTTATTGGCTTGAACTTCTGCTTAATGACAATTTAAGTCACTTATGCATAATTAATTGAAACTGTTATCTCTGATATATCTTAAAAAATAAATCTCTGAGACAGCAGAGTAGGGAAAATGTTTACTATTTGGATGGCTGGTGTGGGACACAAGAATGGTCCAGGCCACGAGATCAAGGTAAAACATGGTGTCTCACGATAGTGTTATTTTAGGGTTTGTGTGTCAGAACTCTGGGTTCTGTTTCCAAAACTGTCACAGGCATGAATGGTCAAATTGCAGTTAAGTTATATTAATCCTTTAATACAACCCAAAATACAAATATTATTCAGCCAGAATGCCACTTAGGGCAGAGAATTCAATTCTTTGTCCTTGATATTGTTCTTATATTTGGATAAGGGAGAAATGTTTAAAAAAACATTTGCCGTAGGTCATAATCTGATCTCAGTTGTTTTGGTGTAAACTGGAATAAGTTGCCTTTGTGTAAATCAAATTACTGAAATTTTGCATTGCTGCGAGTTGAATTTTATCCTGTCTCTAAACCATTCTTGCTAAAGATTGGAAAGTATTAAATAGAATAAGTAGGTCACACAAGTAGGATGATACTGCCCCTTATCTTTAAACAATATTCTAATTTGACTCTAGCGCAAGAAAAGAAATGAATACTGTATGTGCTCCCTTGTGGGCTGTCAGAAAGATAAAACTGAATATTCTCTAAATCAGCTTTTCCATGGACAACTGCTTCATCATCATTAGTATGTATATCCTTATTAATATCTAGGCCACCCAGTTATGAGACCCTAGACTGCAGCTTTTCATAATTTACAACTGCTCCCATCATTTTCAGCAGGATTGTATGCATGACCTATCACAGAATGAACCCTTAATATATTTCTCTGAGTCTTCTCAAAGTGTTCTTTTGAAATAAGGGCTAAGAATAAATGAATCCATCTGTTTAGAAAGTTGCGTTTATGCGCAGTGTGGTGACCCTTGCCAACTGTTTTACTTAGCCTAGCTGTGTGTGAAAGGACTGGTCATGTAAGGTGTCTGAGAATTTGGAATTGAAACAGTTTAGCAGATGAGGACAGACACATAAACCTTCTAAAGCACTATCTAAGAGTTAGGATCAGATTATAAATAAATGCTTCTAAATTCTGTTATTGCCCAGTTTATAAATGTATTGCATTTTCAGTCTTTGACCAAGTCTAGAAAACTTTAAAGCTGTTTACAGGCGACTCAGTCTCTTCATCTGGTTGAAGAATTTAGCTCAGGACCAGACGCTCACTCATAAATAGGAAGTAGTATAAATGAGAGTGGAATAGAGATTAATGTAGACAGTTTTGCAGGGTAAGTCTAGGGAAAATCAATAAAGAAGTGACTGTTTTAAGTGCTGGTTACTTATGCAAAGAATAACATAATACAGTGTAGGCTGTACTAGTCTGAGTGATTGACTGCAGTGACAGCCACTATAAATGTAGGGTTCAGTCCATTGTTCAATGCCAGGTGGAATCTGAAATATAAATTTCTGGGATGGGATTGGCCTTATGAGGTTTAGAGTTTCCAATATATTAAAAATGCCAAGTGATTTCTTTTATTCCACAGATTTCTAGGATCCTATATCCAGAGTAATAAGAAATGCTATTCCTTGGTCTTAATAATTACATTATTAACTACACTTCTGTCAAAGAAAGCTGGGAGGGCGATAGGGAGTAAAAGAAAATCAGCCAAGCAGTAAACACTGCTTATTAAGAAGCACTTTCTCTATAGGCATCTATGGAGAGATCTTGATGAAGCTGGTATTTTAAGAGTCTTTTGTGGTGAAAGAACTCTTCCATAAGTAAAATAAAACCAAATTATGCTGTTCCTCAACCCAGCAGCACATCCCAGTGCTGTGTAACTAGACTTGTTTATTGGTAAAGCAGTGTAACTTATCTAAGAAATGGTGAAACCTGTTTTCATTAACTTGTCTTACATAAAATGTGTGTTAATAGATAAAAGCAGATGATCCTAGCCAGGCCTTTTGAAGCAAAGGAAGCTCTTCAGTTTCTTCAAGTGAGTCAAGACACTAGTCTTGAAACAAGCATGTTGGTTAATCTTAAAGAATTCAAGACTGAAATTAAATCTTACAGTTCTCTGTTTATTGGGGTTAGTCAATATGCGCTTTCTAGGCCTGTGTAGTCAAAATCTAAATTGTGATGGAAATATTTTTCAAAATGTTTGAATTGTAAAAGGGTAAAAAAAAATAAATCACATTTCATATAGATTATTGCAAATGCTTATCTTCCTCAAATTTCTTGGTACAGCATGCTTGAAGCTCTTTTTGTGCCTTTTCTGGTTAGGTGACATCATGCTATGTTAAACAGCTTGTCCTGAAGCACAACTATTCTTAAGTAAACATATTGTGCTTCATGTGATGAGTCAAATACACTCATGAAACAGAATGTTCTGTTATTGAGTCACAGCTGAAGAAAATATGCAGATGGTTAATACAAAAATCTTAATTGTTAGAATACTGAAAAACATGAAATAAAGAGGATCTAACATTGGTTTGAGAAATAATTCTGTTTTCAGCACAGCCTCAACTGTAAATGCTTTTCAAGTTATGGGATGGTACATTCATTTGTAGCAAGCACATTTCATTTAGGACATAAAACTCACTGTTTTATTCTGAAAGTTACCAGGATCTGACAGTTTTATTCTTTTTAAGGCATTTTGTTCTTTATTTTGAATGATTTGTCTTCACTGTATGGATATGTATATGTAATTGTACTATAAATCTTGTGCCTCAGTATCCCATTTACATGCACATTTCCAGTGATTTGTGTCTCCTGCTTGGTTTGGTTTTAGTATTTATTTTACTGTGTTTTGTTGCAAAAGTACTTCCATCTTTTTTTTTTCTCCCTTTTTCTGTGGTGGCTACATTTTGTTAGTATGCTGGTGGTGTTTGCACTGTTCCCACAACTCAAGAATCAGACTCTTGTTGTGTGGTAAGGTGAGGATATACAGCTTGTGAACAAAGCATCAAAAATATTATATTAGTTTAAGACAGATATACAGCAAGAACAGTCTTTCTTACGAGTGTCTCTCACAACTTAGTAATTTTCTTGGGGGCACAAGCTGCAGTGTGTCAGAGCTGGGCCTAGGACTCTTGGTACACTGGCAGCTGAACTCAGGAANTTTCGTATCACCCCGAGCAATTTAAAAAACATCGCTCTTTATTGGAAAGCCATAATTTATATCCCCGTATAAACATTTAAGTAGTAGGACTGACAAAGATTATTTTTAAAGATACCATCATGTTTTGAATTATGTATATTGTAACTTAGGATGTTCAGACATTACAGCCTTTGAATTTTCAATCTATTTACAAACTCTTATTTTGTGTGGCATTTTTCTCCTTCATGACTTGCCTGTTTAAAGAGATTTTTTCTCCTAATCGTTAAGTGTATTATATTTTCATAAAGAACAAGTATAGAATGTGTCAAAGAAAATAAAGAGGAAAACTATGTTATAGAAATATCTGCCAAGTAAACCAAGCAGTAATATCAAACACAATAACAAAGTAGTTATCAGACATGGAACTATTATAGTTATTGGGTTTGCATCTTAATTATGTGTGTTAACAAAAAGCAACCTGCCTAATTACATGTGTTTTTCCATAAAATGTGTATTTTCTTAGTAGTTTGTGAAGTAATCCATGTTCATTACTGGTTAGTGTTAAACTACATCAGCATTGGTAGGTGCTTTCCAGGAGGCTATTTCATGTATACTTACCCACTACCTGCTTGCCACTTAGAAAAATACATCTAAAAGATGCTTTCTGAATGTGCTGAGGGATGAAAGTGTTCATGTGTGTGATTCCTAAGTCAGTATGTATAGAAGTATCAGAAGATGAGCCTGGACGAGATCAAGGGGAAAATAGCCTCTATGTGAGGATAACTGAAGGAGGGAAAAATGTGGGTGGACAGAAAGGGGGTTTGTTCTTGCAATTTTACTCCCTTCTAGGGAAATGCAGTTAGTGTGGAAGAGTATGTGTGAAATGAATGTGCTGGGTGAACAGAGTGAATTCATACTGTTGGTGTGAACTGATTGCCATAATATTTTTTTGAAAGGCTGATGCCTTCAGATTAGACTGAAACTGAAAACTGACTGTATTCAGTTATCCCCTTGAGGTGGTTGAGGGCTGAATCTCAATCTAATTACTTGCTTCTTCAACCAGGAGCTCTTTCTAATTCTGAGTAGTCCCTCTCTGTCTTCAGAGAAATTATTGATGTTCTGATAGAGTAGAAAGATTTATTTTATTTTCCATGAACTTTGCATCACAGTGAAAGGTTTGACAGAAGCAGACCTATAGAAATTAGTGTAGAAGATAGGTACTTGTTTTGTGAATGCTTTTCCTCGTGACGTCTAAGAGCCTTGGAACTGCTACTTTCATTCAAATTTTCTGCTTCATAGTTAGTGCATTTGATGGTAGATGCAGTGAGTGTAAAGCCTTCATATGTAATTATTATTTATTGAGTTATGAAGTTTACTCCTGCTACGTTTTCAAGGCGTATCTTACAATGTAATATTCTGTAGCTTTTACAGAGGCTAACAAAAGAAAAGTGACTTCTCACAAAACCAATAATCACCTACTTCCTTAATTCCACATTTGTTTGAGAATACAAATTTTGTGGTCTTTTATTTAAAGGAAAAAGACATAGATTTCACAACTGATCTTTTTTTTTAATTTAAAAGGTTTTTACCAGATCTGTACAGGAAGGTTAACGTGGCTACATCACTCTGCAAATCAGCAACACAAACATTTTGCAGTAAAACAACAGTATGTTTTGCTATTGAAAAGGTGGGGTTGTAATTTGCTTTTGCAGGATCATTTACACTAGTAAGTGGTATCACTGCTCTCTTTGCATTGTCAAAATGAGGTTGCAGAGTACCACACACATTCACTGGTGTGTTTTTGAAGTTTCCAGTGATGACTGCACAGGATTCCTTTGGGCCCATATGAACCTTTTAACCTGAGTTTCTCTTTTGTTGGTGTTGATTACATCTTCACTGTCACTCAATAGCTTTTTAAATTATTATTAGATAGAGTTTAAATGCCTTTAACTCACAGGGCTTAAAAACCGCAATAATCTAAGAATCGGGTGGGAAAGAAGAAATATGACTTGACCAAGCAAACATGAAAGACAGAAAACACAATACCAACATAAATATATGCAGCTTCACTGAAGCTATTTCTATACTAGCAAACTGTGTCCCCCTCTTTTATTCTAGTGATTTCCCTGTATGCAGATTATGTTCTGTGAAACTCCAGAATTTAAACATGAAGCTACTTGTATATAACCAGCAAGTAAGTAACTGTTAATACTTACGGTTTTGTTCAAGTAATATAAAATTATGTTTCTTGTGAAAAACCTTAATATCTTCTTTCTTATACTTACCCATCTAGTTAAGGCACATGCAGTGCATGTGAGAACAGAAAAATGCTGGCATGAGGTATATTTATTTATATTTATTTGCCACTTCTGCATCTCGCTGAACTCCCTGGCAGTGGTATAGTGTTTTCAGGATTTGTAGATGTATGTGTGAATACCTAAATAACTTGCAGGGATTTAAAATTTGACTTGGACTCAAGACCAAGTGTTAAGTTTGATGCAGACATTAGCTTTTAAACCATATATAAAAACCTTAGAGAATCATGCATGGAGATGGTTTTTGCAGTTGGTGGCAAGAATGTATTATTTTAAAAGAAAAGAAAAAGATACAAAGAAGCCAGTAAAGTTAAAATCAAATTATGTGCACTGCTTTCAATTATATTCTAGGCTGCATTAAGCTTTTAACCTAAGGCAGAAAAATTACTGAAACATCTTAATAACAAACAAACCAGANCAAACCAAAACCCCACCTATCTTGGGGCCAGAGGCCTGAAATGACCGATGGGTTTTGAAATGTTATGAGCAGCTGAGCTGCCACAGTTTCCTATGGCACTAACGGAAGCTATAAGTTTGGAATCTTACTAGAAGAATTGTGGTGATGGTTTGCTTCAAAGATGTGAAAAATGTTGTATGCAAAGTGGTAAAGTAGGAAGGCAACACAAGAATATTACCATTTTAATATCACCTGTTCAAATTTATTAGAAATATTTAATGTACCTCAATATCCTCCTGTAAGTAGATCTGTATTTTGAGGCAATGCAGATCTTTGC
>VZTV01013658.1:37349-55521 GCA_013400875.1 Anhinga rufa | reverse complement strand
AAATGTAAAGTAATGCACATGGGAGAAAAAAACCCAACTATGCATATGCAATGATAGGCTCCAAAATAGCTGTTACTGCTGTGGAAAGCAATCTTGAGGTTATTATAGAGAGGTCTATGAAAATGTCAGCTCAGTGCTAAGTAACATTAAAAAAGGCAAATCAAATGTTAGGAAAGAAATTAAGACCAACCAGAAAATATCATGATGTCACTGTACAGATTCACAGTGTGACTGCATTTGAATAGTGTGTGCTGTTCTGTCCCCAACCTTCCAGCTCAAAAAAGTGGGTGGGAATAAAGAAAGATGGTCCAAAGTCTAGAATGGTTTTGATGTGAGAAATGGTCAACAAGACCAGGAGCCTTTGTCTGGGAGAACAGAAAACTAGGGAGGGCACACGATAAAAGTCTAAACAATCTTAAGTGGCTAGAAGGATGCAAATGGTGAATAACTGTTTGCTGACTTCCAACATAACATCAAATTACATCAATAGTGATAGTTTCAAAGAAAGCAAAAGGAGGCAATTCTTTAAACTACAGTTCAGCAGTGTAACTTGTTGCCATAGGAGGCTGCGGGCACAAAAAGTCTCTGTGGACTTAAAAGATTGATAGAAAGATAATCCATTTCAGAGTTACTGGATACAAAGACCCAGAGTTTCCCAAAAATGCAGATCTGAGGCATGTGAGAGAGAGGCCTGGCAGCATGGCTGTGTCTTTGCTCTGTTTCTGTATCCCTTTTCCCACTGGGCATCCATTATTGTCCGGTGCTGATGAGCTGTGGTGGGATCTGCTACAAAAGTTCTGGTGTTTTAAGGTTGACCCTTTGGGGGATCAGAGTCAGCCCCAAAGCTCACGTTTTTCTCCTCGGAAGTGAGTGAGGCAAACTTAGCTCTGATGTCTATTTTATGCTGGAATAAAATATAGTTTGGTCTAAGTCAGAAGGGAGGTGTAAGCTGTGTGACTTGGATTAATTTGGCATTCAGTGGGTGTGCGAATGATGACATACCCACCAATGGAACAGATGGTCTGGGCAGCAGAAAAAATAACTAGATAGCTATAAAATAAAGCAAGCTCCCTCCAGGCAAGTTCTGATCTTCATTTCACCGGCATAAACCTGAAACAATTTCATTGAAAGGACTGAGCTGTTTACCTCTTTCACATCTCAGGTCTTTGCCTAATTTGGCCTCTTGCTGGAATTTACTTGCTGGAAATTAATTTCCTTCCTCCAGGCTGAATTTGGCTCCTTATGTTATTAACTCTCATATTGAATCTCTTATACAGTGTGTATGGAGCAGCATTTAGGCTGATCTCCAGAAAGGTGAAGTCAGTCTTACATACACCTCTCCTCAGCTCTGCACATCTTGGGGGTGGCAGCTGGGGTGAAGAGGTCCCGAGGCCAACGGGGCAGGAGTGACACATCTCTGAAGGCATTGCTCAGCACCATGGGCAAGCAAAAACCCCTGAAACCTCTTTTGCTTGAGCTAAATCCATCTTAAAGTTGTTGAAAGCCAGCTAAGGTATCAGTCCTTAAATAAAACCAGAACCCTAGACCACAGTAAAAATATATCCCTAACAGATGTATCCACTGGCTCTCCTTTTCTTCTCTTGCCCTTTCCATGCACCCCACGTAGTCCTTTGTGCTGTGGCTGCTTTGGTGTCAGAGGCAGTGACAGGGAGCACACAGATAATATCCAATATTGCACAAGGAATTTATCAAATGGGTCCCAAAGCAAAAAACTTTTTACATGCCCTAAAATGACAGCAAGATAAATAATTACAATGTGATAACCAAAGTATTTGGATTTTAAATGTAATACTCAAATGGAGAGCTCAGTGACAGAGCTTTATCCTAGAATAATATTGTCCACATTGTAGAATGCAGTTTCCTCTATTTTCATGTAATCTGATAAACACAGTTTTTGTTATCCTAGGCATGAATGTTTGTCAATATCAACTTTAAGTAATAAGAGGCTGATTTGGTTGCAGGGAAAAAAGAATGACTCATCGGGCTGCACATAAAACACTGCATTCTTGTAAATATATCCTGTGTATCTGCATAGTTAAACAAGCCTAAGATATGATGATGCTATATTGTTTCCAAGTAGAGACAGTATCCAGATCTCTGTGTGGGTGGATAGGCAGTGGGTGGATATAATAAAAACCTCTGTGATGTATTGTACATATCTCTCTGTTGTTTTCAAATATGGTTCTGAATTATTAATACCTAAAAATTGAATTGTCCAGTTCTGCCCTTATGCATCATTGTTTACTTCAATAAACCTAAATTTAGGAGGAAATGCTGAATATTTAATTGTGCAGCATAAGTAAAGAAGACTCCCAACCATTCTGGAAAGTCCCTGTTTCAGAGATGCAACAGTCTTGGAGTGAAGTGCTTAATTTTATTTTTTATTGCTATAATCTGCTGCTAAAGTCTTCTGATTAATGACTCAGCCACTTGATATGCCGTGATGAACTCCTCACTTTCACAAACCAGGGGGAGAAAAGAGGGGTCTCTGACTTCATCCTTCATATCTAGGGCATCATTTACCAAGCAGATGTAAACAAATACCCATCTGCATCAGGCATCTTAATTTAACTTTGGCTTACCTTTTCCTTTGGGACCCACTAGTGGTAGATGCCGAATCTTCTGTTCATTGCTTCCTTGGCTGGTTTTTGCAAACCAGGCCTCAGTGCCTGCCCCATCTGCGTTTTTCCCTTTGGGTGCTGCCTGGAAGGAAAGCCGTGTGCCTGTCCCTGGGGAAGTCCCTGTGCGTTTTTGCCTGGCACCCTGGATAGTGGAGGCACGGCTGCCCGTGCTGGGAAGGCACCCTCAGAGCCAGCCATGAAGTGCCTGAGGTGGTTTGTAGAGCAGGATCTGCCTAGCTTGTGATGGCAGGTACTGATAGGAGATGCCCTGACAGAGGCGATGTTGATCTCCTTCAGTTTTGTGTGTAATTCTTACAAAGGCTTTTTTCCCCTTTGTTTCGGCACTGGCACATGTCTAGTGCCTCTCCATCACTGCCTTTGATTTACACCTGAGTGTTTTGCAGTTATGAAAAGTCTGTGGTTAAGGCATAATTGGGCTGTTTCCTTACCCTAGATCTCCAGGAAGTCCATGGCCTCTTCAAAAATCCAAGTGGGATTCATAGGACTAGATAACTCAAGGAAAATGTACAAACAGGGCACATCTTGCTGTGGGCCAGCATGCAAATGTACAGCTGTACGCAACGGGGCTGTGCTGGGGGCAATTAGATTTGTTAAAATCACAGAAGCATCCTAGAAGAGTTGCTAAGCACCTCCAGCAAGCTTGGCTCTCCCCAGCCCCATGGCAGCCCTGCCCACCCCTAGCGCAAGTGTTCTGGGCTAGTCGGAGGCCGCACGGCCCCTGTCTGTCCCCACATGCACCCCTAAAAACATCAGGATCTCTCTCCACCTGCTCACACAGAAACCAGCGCCATGCCTGCCCCTTCGGTGCACGCAGCCTAGAACCTGCCTTTGCACACTCAGGGCCTCTCTCCCTGTACACACACATGCCTGGGGGGACGGTGCCGCCTGATCCCACACAACCATGGCCACCCATTTAAATAAAACAGGAAGCTGAAGTCGGCCTCAGATGCCAGCATGCCACTGCCCAGTCTGGAATACTAAATAAAGTCCGTATTTTGTGGGTCTGAGGAGATTCATGTAAGAAAGGGCTTCACTGCTCATCTGCTCCCTATTCTGTATAGACCCTCATCTATCTCACTGACTTTAGCCCTTCTTTATTCACTACCATACAGCTTTTCTTCACTAGCAGTGGAGAGGTAGAACCAGAGGAAACTTCACATTTATTAGTCTTTTTAAGAAATTACCTGTGCGTCATTGTATGAGTCAGCCGGCTGGCTCTGGCTGCAACCTTCCCTTCCCGAAATCCATTAGCCATGGGGCAGCGCGTGGTTTGGCAACATGTTTGCGTGGGCCTTGTGAGCATGGCTTGGGGTTTCGGGGAGGTAGTGTCAGGGAAAGGATTCTACAGAAGGATAGATAAGCAGATACAAAGGCACACTGCATGTTTCTTACACACCAGATTGTATCTTAACTCTTATCAAGGCTGAGTATCTAGGCAATTGTGAAACTTCCCCAAGCTAGCAGAGCTTTCTGCATATCATTTCTCCCCAGAACTTCAGAGATGTACAGATGCCACCTTTTGATTTTCATTCACTGTCCAAAACATGGTATTCAAAATGGCCTACCTCAAAGTAAAAGTATTTCTAAAACAAATTTCTTAAGCATAAAGGAAAAAACCTATAGCTTATTTCTCATTACACTTACACCCACTTTATATGTCCTCCCAGTGTAATGCAAATTATGAATCCTGTAATTTCACACTTCCATTTGTAGATAACGATAAGAAAGTTCGACATTATAGTTAGTGCACACAGTCTGGGTCAGATCTGCAGCTTCATCTTCAGTGAAGCTACATGTACATATTGTATCACAGAATCATATGCAGACAACATAACTTCCAGAGGCAGCAGATTGAAAGCAGTGCCTGAGTCAGGAGTTACGAAAAAGTCTCTGAGTGTGATCACAAAGCTAGAGATTGACAGAGAAAAAAACTGGAAATGAATAGGGAATGTTATTAATGCCAGAAGATGCAGGAACTACTATGCGATTTGAAAGGCACTTTCTAGGACCTGTTCAATCTTATTCTATAAAAAGAAAGGGAGCAGGGAGAGCTTGCTAACCTGGTAACAAGGCACATTATTGTGCTGAAGAAGTGTGAAGCAACAATAAATGAAGCTGTTTGAATTATTCTTTCAGAGCCCACTGAGGAATGAGCAGTCACAGAGGGGATACAGAGTATGGTAAAGAAAATTTACAGCAGTATATTGCAATTATAGATCACACAACTATTGTTTAAAATTAAGGGCTTTAAAGTCTATACTTAGAGGTGCTGCACTAGGTGCTGCATGACTGTTTGTAAAGTAGATAAGTTGCCTAGTCTACAAATGGCTTGGATGCTCTCCACTCATTTATAATAAATAGTTCTGGCCTCGTACAGGTTAATTACAATGTCTGAGGGCAGATAGGGAACACTTCTTTTGAAATATTACAGTAATCTTTTCTCACTCTCAGGTAGCTTACGCCTCAAATGCAAACCTGCCTTGTTTGTTAGGAACTCATTCAACCAATATTGAAGTCAAAAGTCTGCCTACCAATGGAGCTAGCTGATAACTTTTTGACCACTGGCAGCATCCCAGATGATTATGGTTATCAAGGGCCTAGACTTTTCAACAATAATTCCAGGTTTTTTGTTCTTCAAAAGCAGGTGGGAGGGATAGCATAGTTTCTCATGGATCTGTACAAGACATAAAGGCTGCAGTTAACAGTTCCATTCCTGAGATAAAGTGACTATTTCCACTGTGAGGATAAAGCCCACCTGTTAATATAATTTTCAGGACAGAGCCTGAGGCTAAAGAATGAACTCTTACGGCCACCAAGAACCACCTTAAATATTACCATCCTTCACCTTTCAAAAAAGACATTCCTCTTGAGCCTTGCCTTCAGGGGTGGGGGAGAAGGGGAGCACATTTACATAGATTTATCAATACAAATATATGTGTGTTTGGTTTATATACATATATAAAAAAACAAAACCAAGACCCTATTAAAGGAAAAACAAAACCCTATTAAAACAAAGCATCACTCCAATTTTCCCCAAGAGAGTGATGAGGCTGAGCTGTTAGTGGCAAACAGCAGATCCATCATTTCAGGCTTGTGCTTGGACATTACTATGAAGAAAGTAAAATGAAAAGCCACATCAAGCATAATGGAGCACTTGCACTCCATGTGCCAGAACCACCAGCTGTGGAGAAGAGGACACCCCTGTAAGAATGAAGAGGTTGGCACATCTCTGAGCTAGACTTCCAGGCTGCCTGCAGGCTTCAGGTAACAATGTGTTGGGGTAACGATTATGAGGGGCTTAACCCTGTCCCAAACCTGTAGCTTTTTGTCAGCACCCCAGCTGAGGAGGAAGCAAGACGACCATAAGATTTTACTCACCAATACGGAGCCCATTCATTTCCCTCATCTTCAGAGTACAGAAGAGCAGTTTCGCTCTGTGTCTCTAATCAGGTCCTGCACTGGCCCTTCTCCCAGCAAGAACCTGATTGCTTTGTAAATGTCACATTCGCATCCAGCCTTCAAACCCAACTCTACTTCAACTCATGCTAACACAACTGTGCTGTGCAGGCAACCCTAACGCTGCCCCAGCTCTTGGAGTGTTTTGGCTGCCTGGAGGACAGGATGGTTTTGTGTGGAAGTAGCACTAGGTGGCATCTCATAGAATCATTAAGGTTGGAACAGACCTTTAAGATCATCAAGTCCAACCATCAACTCAACACCACCATGCCTCCTAGACCATGTCCCAAAGTGCATCCTGTGGGACAACGTGCAGGTTTCCATGCTGAAGTTTGCTGATGGAGCTGTGCATGTTTTTAGGGGACTGTGCAAACTATGTGGTGCAGGCAAAGGGGCAGACCTGGGGTAACCTGTGTGGTGAGAATGGGTTGGTGCAAAAAAGTGAATTTGGGTCACAAAGACTCATGGCCTGGCTAGCTGCTTCAGCCCCTTTCCTTCAGCTTGACTGAGCTGAGGATAGTCAGGCTTAACTGAAGTCTTCTCAAGCACCTCACCATACCATGGCAAGCCCGACCCACATGCAATTCAGGAGAATGGATGCAGAAAACGCCAGTCTCAATCTATAATGTCTGTTAAGCAGATTGTGAGTGCCCCTCTCTACAGAGCAGACCAGGATAAAAGTGCCGTGTTGTCCTTCCCCAGATGAATCACAAGGTTTATTTCAATAGAAGGTATCACAAATTATCAAATAAAATGACTAAATTCTTACCCCATTATTTTAATGTAATCAAAGTTCAGAAGGATGCAGGAATTTTTCCTAGCTAAACAAGAAATAGTGCAACACCCCTGGAACCCTGGTGGGAAACGAGGCAAAAATCAGCCCCTTTTCAGGACATTGGTGAGTATGTTAATGTACTCCCTTACTGTACTACCACTGTACTGTATATAATAAAGGCTTTACATTCAGAAAGTCTCTCTCCTCTCTTTGCATAACCAAAATAAATGAAATCAGTTTAAAATAAAACAGAATTAAACCCAGCTCACATTTAGCTGGGAGAAAGGCATGTGCTTGAAGGGGGAGAAGAGGCACACAAATGTGGTGGTCTGGTTGTGAGAGCTGGTCCCAATGTGCAGGGGAAGGGAGAGGAAAAGGGGCGCAAGGGCTCTGTCCTGTTTGGAGAGATAGGGTGTGCAGCTAGGGAGGGGGAAAGAGCACAATGATTGTTCAACATGCAGCCTTGGGGTGTGAGGAATGCAAATTTATTTCTAGTATAAATTAAAGCTACACCTTGAAGTGCAGGGCCAGACTCTTCCAACTGATCAGGCTCCATTTACACAGTGTCCTGATCTGAAACTGGGATATCATAGGGGAATAATTGTAACAGCTGCACTGAGGATTTCCTTCAGGATGTGAAAGGTACCCACTCAGAGAAAAAGTCATACCATTGAATTGTTGAACATGGAAATTGTTTCAGCAGATATTTTCTTTTATGTTTATTGTCTAGTAAGTGCAAAATCCTGTAACTGGAAAAAAAAAATCAGAAAGAAACAAAACCCCAATATGCTATTTCTCAAATTCTAAAGCTGAAGGGTTGTGCAGGTGTTTACCCAGTGTCTCTGGGTTTGCAAAGGCAACCTGAATTAGCGTGGCTGGCTGGATGTTGAAAGGCCATGAGCTAGCTGGGGCACTGCAGGGTGGCAGTTGGGCAATCTATTGCAAGGATTTGGCAGCTTTGTTACAGGAGGAAATGATACTGGGTATTTATGCAGGCTATTGCTAAGCTGTTTAAAGTAATACACAGATTAATAAATAATTGAAATAGCTTAAAGGAATAAGAGGATAAATTTATTGTAATCAAGTAACAAATGATGCAAAATATGGCAGGATCCCAATCTCTGTTAAGAATAGGCATGTGACTAAGTGGCATCTTGATCAAATGCAATGCCAGCCTACGAATAGGTGTGTTATTTTCACTGAACGGCCTACAGATACTGAAGCAATACTCAAACATTTAATACATCTGCCATTCTTTTCTGTGTCAGACCACTGGAGAGACAAACGGCAAATACCCAGAGCCTCATGGGAGGCCATGGAAGTCCCAGACATCATGGACTCAAATACCAGATTTTAAAAACTCTTCACTTTGAGACAATATTCCATTTCAGGGCATGTTGAATAGCAAGTAACACCAGTAAAATGATCCTCAGGCTTGAGATTTCAGCAACAGCTCATGAAGAGTGAGTAAGCAAGGCTGAAATGCCCTATTACTATCATAGCTGACAAAACAACAGTAAAGTCTTTCCCTCTTTGTCATGCATGCTGTAACTAAAACATGAACTGGCTAATGGCACATTTCTTGAAAGAAAAATTACATTAGTATTTTCCTGGAGGATGCCCACCCATAAAAATTGTATTTCCACTAAGGAGAGGAGAGTTTTGCTGCAGGAGCTTGGAGAATTTCCTACAAAGTATGGAAATTACCTTAATATATTTCACCTATTTTCCTCCTGAAAATAGGAGCTGATTAACAGTTGTATAAATAAAATGTTATTATAATATAGTTAAAATACTAATTCATATCAGCATTAAGTTACATGATTCTCCTGCCCCTCTTTGTGGAAAAAAGAGAGAGTAAACACATTCTTGCCTCCTCTGGATTAAAAAAGTTGCTGGCAGAAATGAAAAAGCTAAGGAATGAAAGAGATTTTTTTTTACAACATTAAACAAAGCACATAAGCTTTACTGGGAGCTGCTCAAAGATACCATAAAACCCTATAGCACATACCATTAGCACTTTAATCTACCTCTCAAGCAAACTGTCAATCCCACACACTATCCAAACTTTCCATACCATCTGGCAGGAAGTTTACACAGAACCTGAGAAAATTCCTCCGATTTCAGTCTGGATGGACCTAACAGTGTGATTTGTGAGGTTGATCTAACTAAGCAATACATTTGGACACTTGTCTCATGCAGAGCCAAATTTCTTGGCCCTTGGAGAAGATGATATTCGGGTTTTACTGGGAGAATGGAAAACAAAAAGTATGCATCCAAGTATTTATTCAAGTACTAGGAACCCAGACACTTGTAGACTATATATCACAGAGAGCAAGAGGTTGAAGCCTGGCCCTGCTGTCAGAAATCCAGCAAGATCTCTTTTACTAGACTTACTTAGATTAGAAGAACAAATAAATTCAGTAGTTTTATCAAAATAAGCTATTGCACTGTATGCATGCTTTGTAATCAAGCAATAACAATAATAATGTTCTACAATCAAGTAGCTCCATAATATCCTATAGCAACACCTCAGTAACTCTTCTGACTTCCAGTCAGGAATATGAGTTACCAGCCACACACATCTCACTCAGAGAGCTAACTTACTGCACTGGTGATACGGCCTCAGGATTAGCCCTTTGGCTGTTCTGTAGCTCTCGGAGATGTAAAAATATGGGCAGGCTTTCAGCTCCAGAAGTGCCAAGCATATATGCATTACACAGTAACCCGACTGTGCAGGGAAAGCTTTTTAAAATGGCTTCATGATACAAATCGAATACATGCTCACTGTGAATTGCACTGCTTCTAATCACAGTTTCCAAATTTCATATATAACTATCTTCTGTGCAATATTAGCAACAAGAAACCCTCCTGAGTGAAAAGTATACTGCATAATGCACATAAACTGCCTTCATTCACAACCCCTCATACTGACTGAAGCACTATGTGGTTAAGCAGGAATATAGTAACTTGATAAAATATACATACAAAAAGTCAGTATTGCTCAAGTCCAAGTACTTCCTTTTTCTCTCTCTAAGAGAAACACAAGGGACAAACTGGTTTGGTCAAACCATGAACCTGCTGGAATCTTCACCTCCTGCCAGAACTGAGCTTCAAGGGAGTTGCTTCTGAGGGTCTGAAATAAATGGTTTTTCACTGTTAGTTTCCAGATAAGCCCACCTAAGAAGTACAGAAACACCAACAAAACGGTTGTTATCACAATATTTCCAGGCCACATTTGAAGCAAGAAAATGGTAACTCTCATTTTAACAGTATTTTTCAAGAATATTACCAGCCAGTTCTGGAAATTCATAATATGCCATAGCTCAGATATGTATTCAAGCTGTGGATCCTTATTAAATAATCATGCAGTTGAAAGTGTTGGGGAAAATTGGAAACTTACACTCCCTGAAAAAAAAGTCTATATTATATCTAGGACCTTTATGGTTAATGCAACCAGTGCATCTTCATTGCACGGTTACCCTGGGTCATTTGTATCTGAAGCTTAACCAAAATCCAGACATCCCCGCATTACAATTTATATACTGTGACAGTATTTAAATGAAGGTGACTGAGACACAATAGCTGTGGGTTTTTATGGGACCCCCTCTGTGGTATTTGCTTAGCCGAGTTTGTCACCTGTGAGGAAACATACGCGTCCTCCAAGACACATCTGGGAAAACACTGAGAAGAACACTGGAGTATTATCTGCATTCAAGTCATTTTGCCTCAAGCTTCACTACAAAATGTGTGATTTGCAGCCCAATTTAAAGAAAATCCCACTCTCCTGTTCGTCTGAGTTAACTTAACAGCCCTCCTGCTTTGAAGTCCAGAAAGACTTTTTAATGAGGATAGAAGCAAGATGAGTTTTATTCCAAGCATTTAAGAGCTCCAATTAATAGGCCAGTTACAGCACACACCTAAAAGCCATTTCTCCACCATTAGCAAAGCAGGAACATCACTAAACCATACCACTGATTTCACCTGGAGAGATTTGTGTGTGTGACCTACAATGCAATAGTGACAGCAGTTCTAACATGACAGTGGCCAGAGATACAAGGGAACTGCTAGAATTGTACAGTCAGAGTGCTTGAAAAAAAACCCACAAATGCAAATACAGTAACCTAAGGCAAACACAGGCAGCTGAACATGCAAAGAGGAATTGGACTGTACCAAGTGAAAAACCATACAAGAATATTTTTAATTGCATCATTTAATTATTCAATGCAATGACCTCAAAGTGTGTTATTAGGATGCATTGCAGCTATCCTTTTGTAGATATCTATTAGTAATTCCAATCTGCAAATAAGAGATGCAGATTATGAATCTGACACAAAGTCTACTAAAGCCAGGCTTTTCTCAGAGCTGGGAAGGCAAGCTACCTGATCTGCTCTGCAAGACAGAGGATCTACTGATCTTGTTTGTACACCTTCAGACTGAGAAAAAATTTTGTCCTTCCAGCTATCATGGGTTCATTTTTTTTATGCCTGCAATAGGAAAATACATCAAGTCCTACTTCTCTGACAAAATAATAGCTAGGCAAACCAATGTGGCAAGGCCATAAGCTATCACTTTTATTATTAAAAATTACACTAAGACCTAAGAACAGTCTTTGGCTAATTTTTAACATCAAGGTCCAGAATGAAAACAATCCTTTACGTGAATTTTATTTTCTTTCCACGTAATCATGGCTGCACTCACTTAAGACAGCAGAAGAGTATGGAAGCAGTAACTCAGGCTGCTGAACTGAACTGGACATTTTCACCATTCTAGCTGATTTATTAAACTAGCCAATGCACTCTCAGCATTAAGAGACAAAGCTTCATCCAAGAAATAGCTGTTGAAAAATCACTGGGAGCGCTACCAGCTGTAACACAATGGGTTAAAATTATCAATAATGGTTGCTAGACTCATTTCTACTGTTTAACATCCCCAGGAGGAAAACAGAGAATGGAAGCATCTGGAAAGAAAATGGAAGTAGATTTGAGTTCCAAGTCAGTTTTGTATTTTGTAATGGAGGTTAAAAGTAAGCCTTAAAAAGAACAGAGTGAAGATGGCTGCTGTCTTCCACTGCAGATCAAGCTGTCCAGTCAGCTCATGACTTCTGCTGTTGCCATTAAGTTAAACATTGCCATCACTGTATTTCTGTTTTCCCATAGAATCAATAAAGATGCAAAGAGTCTACTGCCCTTGCAAGCATTCCTCAAGCCCTCTGTATTTTCTGAAGTTTTTAAACTACCAAAAAGACAGACGTGCCTGAAAGTTCAAAACCATTCATTTAAGAGCAGCATGCTAAACTCAGAGTGTATAAAGGAAGAATTCCATATAAAACTGCTCCCAATAATCAACTAATTGGCTTCTTTTTGCCCTTTATATGAAAAATCAGGAGGAGTCACTAACAGAAAAGGGAGTGTTGGTGGCCACATCCAGTTGATTCGCTAATTCAGCAGCATATGCAGAGCCTGCTATTATTTTGTAACAAGTTACAAAATCTTAGTATCATAGAATCATAGAATGCCCTGAGTTGGAAGGGAACCACAAGGATCATCAAGTCCAACTCCTGTCCCTGCACAGGACAACCCCAAAATTCACACCATGTCTCTGAGGGCGTTGTCCAAGTGCTTCTTGAATATCACCAGGCTTGGTGCCGTGACTGCCTCCCTGGGGAGCCTGTTCCAGTGCTCCACCGCCCTCTGGGTGAAGAACCTTTCCCTAATATCCAACCTAAACCTCCCCTGGCACATCTTCCTGCTGTTCCCTCGGGTCCTGTCATGGGTCACCAGAGAGAAGAGATCAGGGCCTGCCCCTCCTCCTCCCCTTGTGAGGAAGCTGCAGACTGCAGTGAGGTCTGCCCTCAGCCTCCTCTTCTCCAGACTGAACAAACCAAGTGACTTTAGCCACCCCTGGTGTGGTTTCTCCTNCAGGTCCCTCTCTGCAGAGCTGCTCTCCAGCCTCTCATTCCCCAGTCTGTATGTACCTCCAGGGTTGCCGTGCCCTGGGTGCAAAATCCGGCACTTGCCCTTGTTAAACTTCATGTGGTTGGTGACTGCCCAGTCCTCTAATTTAGATCTCTAGATCCCTCTGCAGGGCCTCTCTGCCCTCAAGAGTGTCAACAGCTCCTCCCAATTTTGTGTCATCAGCAAACTTCATTAGTATTCTTTCAAGTCCTGCATCCAAGTCATTAACAAAGAGATTAAAGAGTACCAGCCCCAAGACGGATCCCTGCGGAACCCCACTAGTGATGGGCCGCCAGCCCAATGTAACCCCATTTACTATGACCCTTTGAGCCCGACCCATCAGCCCATTGCTCACCCACTGCATTGCGTGTTTCTCCAGCTGTATGCTGGACATTTTGTCCAGGAGGATACTGTGAGAGACAGTATCTGAAGCTTTACTGAAATCCAAAAATATCACATCGACTGGCTTTCCTTGGTCAACAAGGTGGGTAACCTTATCATAGAAGGAAATTAAGTTTGTTAATGTTTGACATTATTGATCAACATCAAGGCTGCCACTACCTTCCCTTGACTCACTATTCACAAGCTTATTACCCAATTGATTTTTATCAACATACCATACCGCAGAAGAACGCATGGCTGAAATAGCAACGAGTCAATTTTTCAGCTAGATATTTTCCTTCTGGGAAGCGACCCTTTGTAGTTTTGCGCATAATATCAAAGCTTTGTGCATTTAAAAAAAATTCAAGTGTGAAGGATTTAGGCTGTCAGTTATGTATTTTCAGCCAGTACATGAAATAGTTTTCTGCATTTTCAATATGCATTAGGAAATTTTTTTGTTGACTGGTGGACACAGATTATACAAATCTTCTCTTAGCTAACACCTTGGAGCACAAGTTGTTCTGCTCCAGTACAAATATAGGCAGAGTCAGTGTCTTCAAAGGTTAAAATATGCTGACTGTAAAAAAATGCATAATATTGACCCATCATCATTCTCTCAACCATTCCCCTATTCATGGTGCTGTTTACCAACAAAATGACTTTTTCTACTCCTAGTTTAACCTGGGCTTTGGCTGCTAAATTAGGTTTTTACTGGTTGTAAATCAGTGGTAACTTATCTCTACAGAACTGACTGAAATTCCAGTTACATATCTACTGCTCTCCTATCGCCTTTCCCAGAGAAGTATTTGAATAATTTTTTAAAAATTACTTCTTTAAAATAAAAAAAATTACTTTTTTCTCTGCTCACATCCATACAGGAATTTGATTTTGATCACCCTAGTAATGCCTATACCTTAGCAGCAATGAACATGGTCATTATGCGACCTCTCCTCTCACAGTGAATTTCACCTTACACCAGGAAATAAACACAATTAATAAATTCACTTTACAGAAATGGCTCCCCCTTTTTACCCCTGCCCATCCTCGTTCTTTACATGGAGGGTTTTTAAAATAGATTTAATTCAGTACCAGATCCTCAGTGCTTTTTCCATCAGAGTATCTGTGTTCATACCACGTGGTGCCTGGCTAATGCTGTGCAGTCAATTATGCAGTATCTGGGCAGAGAAGCAATCACGACACGTATGAACGTAATGTTAAAGTAATCACCTGATATCTCTTTCTTGGCCCCATCCTTACCGCTGCTGCTAGTGGGGAAAGGTCTCTAAAAAACAGTCTCATGCCTTTTTTTCATTCTCTGTCTCCTTCCCTGTTTTAGTAAAATACTTGTTGTGTGTTAGGCACAGTTAGGCATATAGAAAGGATGGGGGGGTTGTTAATATTCCACTTTATCAACTAGTAGAGCTCTCACTTTTTGTACGCTGATATTTAATATAGCAGTAGAAAGAAAAGCACAATTATACACACTCACACACATTTCCAAGACTGGGCTTGGCTATTTTTCTCTTCTTAAAGAGGGCAAGGAAAACTGTTTACCATACTTGGACTAAAACCAGCTCAAGCTGTGAATGGCTGTACCTTTTTAACTTGCATCACCGTGGGATGTACATATAAACACTATGATATGAAACATTTTCACGATTACATTATATTTTTCGTTTAGGATTTTCAAAAATGATTCCTCCTGCTGTTTTCATAACACCGGTACCATAGCATTACACTATTTTGCTTTGGAGGGTTGGGAAATATTAAAAAACGACAAAACAGAAAAGCCAGGTTATATACCTGTAATCCCTCCGCTCCCACTGCTAACATTTACCACTCTACCCTCTAATTTCTGCTGAACGCCTTGGCTCTCACTCTCACGGTCAGAAACCTGAATCTTCAAGCTGAAAGGAAAAGGTTATCACTTCAATTCATTCATGGGCAAATTGCTCAAACTCAGCTGTCAATCAAAGGTCCACTCCAGCATCTGAGCTGATTTGTATCTATCATGGATGTTTACTCAACAGACTCTAGCAAGCAAGCTGGAGCAGAGAAAATGTGTTTAATGACAGCATCATGCCGATGACACGTTTTCTGCAGATAACGTTTGCATTATGTGTTTACTGTTTAGAGAACATCTGGAAGACATCAAATGAAAAGGAAGACATATTTCTTTTTTCTGAGCAGATATTCCAACAAAAACCAAAACATGAGTCCATAGGAAAGCACTTCAGATGGGGAAGCCTGGATGTAACTTTGCCTTTTTTTCCTGCTCCCTTTCTACCGTCCCCATTTCTTTCCATCCTACTCCATCACCTTTCTTTCCCCTGCTTTTTTATCCTTGTTCTTCTCTTACTTTGGAAAAAAACGTATCTAAAGGAAGAGAAAAGCAGATGCACTCATATCTCACTCCCATAGTTTCAGTGATTTCTGAATTTTGAATACGAATAGAGATTGAAACTAATCAACAGATGGTTGGAAACATGAATATTCATGAATTCTGAATCCCCATATTGCTCTGCCAGGTATTGTTTAGAATATACATGTTGTCTAATCACCACCTTTGGGAAAGAAAGCTAGCAGTCTCTTTAACTGTCCCATGTCTTATGAAAGTGCACGTTTTAAACCATAAACTGTGGTACATGCGTGTATCCTTTGAAAGGGAAAAAGAACTAAAACCTGACAAATACCTTTACGAATCTCTAATGCCCTCTGCTTGAAAATCAAACCCTCTCAAAATTTCACTTTGATGATAGGTAGGAATAAAATATCTTAAGTATTACTATAAACTAAACATAAATTTTGATTTGCAACTCCACAACCTAAAGAAAATCTAAGGCATTCACAACAATGAGCCAGTAAAGAACTGTGAAATTAACTACAAGTATTCATTTACACTTAGGCAGACATTAACATCTAGCAGCAACCGATTTTATATAAGTAATAAGCTGCTGCCACCTTCTGAAAAAGTTCAGCATGACTACAAATGTCATCTTTCTCACAAGGCCAGAGTAACATGAGGTACGTGTTCTGAGCCAAGAAAATCAGGCGACAAAGCAACTTCTGCTCCAGCATCGATAACAAAAAAATCTGCAGCACTTACATGTTCTTGCTCAAGAAGCTAATCTGAGGGTGGCCTCAACACTTCCAAGCACAAATGTGAGCATGTCATCCTTATCCCAACTCAGGAAAATGCTTTGACATCTACTAACCATCAAACAGGCGAAAGTGTCACTGAAGCAAACCAACAGTACGGTTACCTCCCTTCAGTCATACTCTTTACCCCTTAAATGCCCACCTACTTGAAGAAGAGTCTACTCTCCTTGGGGACACCTTCCAACCACAGCTTGTTGTTATAAAGCAACAGAAAGCCAACATTTCTCTCAGTGGTTTCTGCAAGAACAACATGCCTCTCTAGAGGTGCTGCCACCATCGCCGACAAACAGGGGCCACCTCCTTGGGAGAACTGGATACACCAAGGGCGGTGGCACGAGCGCCCCTCTATGCCCTGTAAATGGGCCCTGCTAATCAACACCGGCTGTGTGCTGATCCAGAACTGGGAGCTTCTGCTCAAGCAGAGGAGCCCCAGATCTTCGGTGACTATGAGGAAGTGATGACCTGGTACATTTGCTCCCTCTGCCAACTTCAGCCACCACAGTGGTGGTATGAGCTTTATGGCTTACGTCCTGGCAGCACAGGTAGTATCGGCAGGTACGACGGCAGAGCAATAGCAAACCAGCGTCACTGCTGGCAAATCAGTGCTTCACATACCTCTGTTATGAACAGATTGATCAACTCTCCAAATGTTTCCTAAAAAATAAAATCATGGCATGCTAGCCTGATTTTTAAGGCAAATGAAGATGATATCGTCTTACTGTCTAGCTGCTCCATATTTCTATAACCTTTGATTGCATTGGCCAGCTTCAACTAAATCTGATAGGGAATTGAAAGTCTCAAAAATATAATTCTTAGAAATTTAGAGAACCCACAGAGCACATAGCCAGAGAAAAGCAGTCTTCAAGCAGGCCGACCAGCTTCAAAGAATCACTGAACTGCAGTCCTGTGATTTGGGGGAGGAGGAAGAAAAAAATAATAATCTGAACCATAAGCTGCATAACACCTAAGGACCTGCGGTGGCAGAATATTAAAACAGATTTGTCTTAGAAGCAATTCTGAGTTACGCTGGGAACAAGACCTAAAACAACCCAAAAATATGAAGGATATTGAAAAAACCCTGCCGTAATGATAATTTTTTAATGCAGCTACTCAGACTTTTCCAGTAACTCAAGAAATGTACGAGCCGATGCTTAAAGGTGCTTGCAAGAATGAAGCAAACCAACGCGGACGCAGAGTTACCGCTTGGCCTCCCATTACTAAAGGAACAACGCATAGACCGCCCCTCGGCGCCCAGTGCAAAGCCCACCGCTGTCGCTGCGTGTTTACTGGCACGCTTATGTTTCCCGCGGCTGGCAGACAGTTCTCAGCGTGCCACTCGAGCGCTCCGGGGCTCCATTCAGCTGGCAAAAGAAAAAATAAGGCGGCTGCTTTGAGGGTTGCCGATTTTCGGGGAGGTCTTAGTGCTGTTAATTCGTGTCACAGCATCGGCCAGGCCTTCATTCCCTGATGAAATTAAAGCAAGAGTTATGACAGATGGAGAAGAGATGGCTTTCAGTTTGAAGCGTCTCTCAAGAACTCGTCTAGCCTTCACTTCAAACGCGCGCAGGAGCGGCTCCCGACCACCATCCTGGGGGGCCAAGAGCCCCCCCGGGATTCTCTGCTAAAACCGCCTACGCCGCAGCCGTGCTCGTCACATTTTTGACTAGCGGGCTCTTTCTCTCCCTTGATTTCTGAGGGGAAGCGCGACGCGAGGGACGCAGCCCTGCGCGACGGCAGCTCCGCCCTCCTCCCTCGCCGCCCCGCCCGGCCCGGCCGCTTCG